>NW_019290842.1:12136-104432 GCF_000500325.1 Leptinotarsa decemlineata | reverse complement strand
TTCCAATATAATAAATCATTGAATTGGCGGCAAAAGCACCAGACCTAACGCCGTCAGATCAAAGCTGATTCAGTTATGCCCTGATAACTCGTATACATTTTTCATTAACTCAATACTTACATTTTTTTAACTCGGTTCATTGGACATCAGGCGACAAACTAAAATGAATTCAATATTTTCCGAGTTGGAAATTCTAAAACGAATGATAATTTACAGTACTGCAGGTGATAAAAACACATGGTGAGTTTTTGAATTTGTTATGGAAAAACATCTGCCTCTATCGAGCACGATTTGATAAAGTATAAAATGAATAGGGATAAAGAAAAGGGTTGAGGTTGATTTTAAGCAAAAAGAAGTAACAGGTCAACATCTGACGACTTGAGGATCCAAATCAGAACTGCATCTGTTGTGCAGATGGCCCCCTACATATACCAAAAGACCTGATACCTACCTTTTGCAGGGCCGTACCACCTACCCGTCTTGAAAAGGTAAAACGGAATTTACCTTGTTTTATGACAGGAATTATAGAAGAACGTGGTGCATAGGATGACCGAGGAGTGCACGTTTATAAGCGAAAAATCCCGGAATAAAATACAGATGGTGTCACAATCAATATATTGTGTTTCATGTTTTTGGTTAAATTAGGAATGCCAAATTATAAACATCTGTATAACAAGAAATATCTGTACAATTTTTCTGAGAAACCGAACAGTAAATAATAAAATTATATTGACGCGAATGCTTATCATCCGTGCTTGAAAATGCGCGAGAGTTACAGGGTGTCCCGAAAATTAAATTAAAATATTTACATACAGATTTTTTCGGAAGTCTCGTTAGTTGAAAATAGTATCACCAATTCAATGGTACCGTTTTTCCTAAACAGTCCTTTCATGAGTTATTAAAAAATTATCATAGTCGGTTGAGGCGAGGATGTTGAAAGTCCTCGTTTTGGTGAATGTATAAGTAACGAGGACAATTTTTGACTCATATATTTCAATACATTAAATTATTTATAATTTTCTTTATAGTTAATACCAAAGTCACATGTATTATACCCTTTTCCTGGGTTTCTTCCCGACAACAGACATGCACAAGTTTCGACTTCTGATGGTGTTTGTCGCCGGAGACTGACAGCTATCTGTTTAAAAAAACTGTTTGAAATCTGTTTTTCCGTTAACCAGCTATCGCACCCCTATGAGCGACAACCCTCGGAAGTCAAAACTTGTGCGAGTTAAGGACTAACGAGGTCTTACCTTTAAACGTGTAATTCCTAACACGGGCGGGTTAACGAAAAAAAAGTTTAAGACTGTCTGGTCCTCATGGTGGATCCAAACTTTCGCGAAAAATGACCCCTAATCTTATTATTCAACTGTATTCTGAAAATAACCGTATTGCCAATAGAAACGGAAATATTGTATTAGAGCTGAATAATTTGAGCATTTATTTTCAAAATGAACTTTTCACAAAGATGTGTAGATCAAGCAGAAAAGTAACTTTCAGAAACCAACTTTCTGTCTTTCTTTTGAAGTTTTCTAATTTTTTTTATGAAGATGAAGAAGTAGAAAGCCAAAACTTTCTTTTCCCAAAAATTAATATCTCCTAAAAATATATCCCTCTCAATCTGAACACAATTCCTATGGCTGGGATTAAATCAAATAGGCGAATGAATATCATGGGTAGATGGTATGGGTAGATTTAACTGATTCGTGATGTGATTCATCCATTCACTCAATTCATCCATAAAGTGATTCGTTATGAATGAATCGAGTGTTTCATCTTTTAATGTTATCCATATAGATGCTGAAGAGGCAATAAGGTACTGTCTTATTCCGAAACATCGATGTCCGCCATTGATGGTGACAGTGTTCTATGTAAGTGAAATTATACCTCTTGAACATACTATATTTTATAACAAAACTGTGAATGATATCTGATTCAATTCCATAACGAATGTTTGAGGTACACACTGAATAGGAAAAAGTATTTTTTTATATAATTCAATGTTTATATAAAAGTAGTTGTTTCGAAAGTACTTTTTTTTCATGTAACACAATACTTATATATATATGAGAGTAGTTGTTTCGAGAGGACTTTTTCTTCCAGTCTATGTCTGAAAGTTACTTCTTTGTTTGATCTACACATATTCGTTAAGAGTTTATTATGGAAATAATTACTTCGTTATTATTCATTTATAGTTCTAATTTATTTTGTAGAAAGTTTAGCAAGAGTTGTCCATCTTCCCATTCCATTAACATTGAAGTCTCTTGACGAAATTAGTGGCAACGTTGATAGTTTTCTTCTAATTATTCAGACCCTACTCGACTGTAAATGTCTACTCGCACATCTCTCTCTTTCTTGCCTGTACAGTAATATACGAAACGTAACTCTCCCTCAACTTCTCTTTCAACTTCCGTTCGCCTCGCTCGATTACACTTTTCGTAACGCTCTCGTTACGCATTCACCAGCTTCCCCCCCAAGTCAAATGCGCATAAAAAAGTTTTACTTCAAAAATTCGTTATGAATCAAGTAACTGTTTATCGTAGAACAAAGAGTGAACTGGCCTGGCCAGAGAATCTATACGTGTCTAGGGGTGTCTGGAGTAAAAAAGGATGCAAGTACACATATTAGTAACATTCTGTTTTCCCTCCATGATAGTTATGAGTAAAAGTCAGCGCCCCCTTATTAAAAATCTGTAAATGACAAAAAAACTTTAAACGTTGGAGGGTGTTGACTTCGATTGAATGCAATGTTAGCGTAAAACTAGTCTACTATTCAGATTTTCAATATTTTTCAGTGAAGAAACCTAAAATTCAAATGAAGATTCAGTTCAGACGCATAAAATATAATCATTTGAAATCTATGAATTTCTGAATCTTGGATCTCCGGGTGGGAGCTGATTCAAGGGAATCATTCTACAGAAGTTATTCGAAAACTACTATTTCTAATAGTCAGCAGTGAAAATTAATTTCTGCAACATCAGAGGACTCAACTCAAATATAAACTCAGTCAGCAGGGTTTTCCTAACATCAGTCCACAGGGAAATAGCATAATAACTGCAGTTGCTAAGAGGCCCACTAGCAACTTCAAAATAGATTCTGCAACATCAGAGGACTCAACTCAAATATAAACTCAGTCAGCAGGGTTTTCCTAACATCATTCCACAGGGAAATAGGATGGTAACTGCAGTTGCTAAGAGGCCCACTAGCAAATTCAAAATCGATTTCTGCAACATCAGAGGACTCAACTCAAATATAAACTCAGTCAGCAGGGTTTTCCTAACATCAGTCCACAGGGAAATAGCATAATAACTGCAGTTGCTAAGAGGCCCACTAGCAACTTCAAAATAGATTCTGCAACATCAGAGGACTCAACTCAAATATAAACTCAGTGCACCAACATCTGCAATCAAATCGTCCTCATATTCTTGCACTCACACAAACCAACGTCAGTGCTTCAACAAACCCCGTCGATTTTCTATATCCCGGCTATGATTTATACTCCCGATTCAGACATAACTTTGGAATATATCTTTTTATCAGAAGCGATCTCTCCTGTCAACGAGAGGAAATGCTGGAACCCCGAAACTTTGATGTTATGTGGTTCAAAATAATATCACAGAAGATCACCAGATTAATATGCTGCGTTTATCGACCGCCTAGCGATATACAATATAGGGCACTATTCCCGTTGACTTTCTGAAAATCAATCATCCCAGTGCCGAAATTTACATATTCGGTGACTTCGAAGTCCACAACATCGAATGGATCGAATTTTAAAATATCAACGACGAACAAGGTCGCGAAGCTGAGGCCTTTGCAATAAGCGCGGACTTACTCAGATTATAAATGAGCCAACCAGGATTTCTGACCGTGATGGAGAATATGCTGGGCTTCTAGATCTATACCTAACAACCAATCCAGAAATTTACACAGTCACCGTAAGGTCTCCATTGGGATCTTCTGACCCACAAACTATAATAATTTCAGTGTTGAGTGAATTACCGATAAATGTTGGGGCACACTCTAAACCGCGCAAAGTTTGGCATTACAGATCATCTGAATGGAAGGGTCTTCAAGACCATTTCCGAAATTTCCCCTGGCTAGATGTTTGTTTCAGCTTCAAAGGTCCATCAACTTGTGCTTCTGAAGTCACGGAAGTAATTCTATCATCCATGGATGTATACATTCCTTTTTCAATGAAACGACCTCCTAACAGCAAACCTTGGTTCAACAAAAATTGCGAGCAAGCTGTCGCCCCCAAAAATCTAGCCTACAGGCTGTGCGCAAAAATTCCAGTGCCGAAAACCTAACTAGGTTTGTTCATGCTCGCAACAGCTGCAAACTCAGGATAAATGAAAGCAAAGAACTTCACAATCAGAGAATTAGGGATTAACTGCTTGCGAATCCCAACGGGTAGCTAAAGCTGTTATCAGAACTTTTACAAAATCCACAATTCCACCCCTAACACAAGCGGATGATTCAATTGCAACAACAGCCATAGAAAAAGCAAATCTACTAACTGAACAATTTGCGTCCCACTCCACAGTCGATTTTCTGGGAAACACACCACCCACTATTCCCACACTATAATCCACAATGCCGGAAATAACTTTTTAATATCATCTTCTCAGGCGAATTTTGAAATAGACCAATATCAACAAGGCGTCTGGCCCTGATTAAGTGCTCATCATTGAACTTAGAAAGTGCGCAAATGAACTCGCACCAGTATTTTGCAGACTTTTCAACCTATCTTATAAGAAAGGGGTTTTTCCTTCTTGTTGGAAGATTGCTCATGTTCCGCCTATTCCCAAAAAGAGCAAGGGAAATTCTTTCAGATAACTATAGACCACTCGCTCGCTATCAGTAATATCAAGAGTCATGGAGAAAGTTGTAAACCACCATATCCTCAAATATTTGGAAGGCTTCAACATCTTGAGCGATCATCAATATGGCTTTCGGAAACAAAGATCAACAGGCGACCTTCTATTTTATGTCACCCATATTTGGAATAACGCAATCGAGAAACATGGAAAATCAAGAGCTGTTGCGCTTGATATTTCTAAGGCCTAATAAACTTCCTGAGAACGTTTTTCAAAATAGATTCAATCTGCAGCGATTCAAATCCAATGTGAATCGCTACTTTCGCACAGGCTCTGCTCTGAGAGCGTCTTGAGGATTTGCCTGTAGTGCTTGTGTTTTGTCCTTGAAAAAAAATACATTTTGAAACAGTTTGGTAACTGAAAAATATATGGAAATATCTAGAAGTATTGAGATTATTTTGTAAGTTTATCCATTTTGTACTCTTTCTAGACATCTCTGCGACAGATGAAATCGGAATCAAAAAAGTGAATAAAGTTTATGTAGATACTGTTTGATTAGATGATATTTGTTTTTCATATAGCAATAAGTTCAGGGTGTTTGTGACATTCTGCTCATCCACTAAAATATTGAGACATTATTGTAAATGAGAAAGTTGGAAAAAATCATACCTTCAGGAATTATCAGAGAAAAATTGAAATCGAATATTCCATGTAGATGGACTTCGTTAGAATCATTTCTAGAACATACACACATCAACTAGGTAGGAGTTTTGAATGTAGTTTGAAATAATCATAAATAACCACCAAATAACTGCAACGAATAATATGTATCTTGATTGAATGCCCATAGGTTGAAGTCACAGGTTCAAGAATTGAATTTTTCAAACTCCTTGGAATCACCTCCTCTATTTTTCAAGACGAAATGGCTGGTATAGAAACTTTCACTCCGAACCTTTCGAAAAAGACGCAGGAATCTTTATTTTATCAAACACCCAAGCAACTTGAAAAAATCTGTGTCATATAGTAATACTCATAAACTTACTGACTGTTAATACTCTTTAAAATAACTGAGGAAAATCACTTAACTTTTTTGTGGGTGGAGATGTACTTGAACAAAAGAAATGAGGCAGCTAATGCTCTGAGTGGACGTTCAGAAAATGTATGTGAGCCCAGAAAAATTAGCAGATATATCACCTTTCAGTTTCATACAGATAAATGATTTTGTAATATCAGGCTCTTTTTTGTAGGAGACTTGAATTTCTGAAAGTGGTGACATGAGTATCGTCTGATATCAAAGAATTATCGCCTTTTAAATCAACTTAGAAGCCTTAACCCCATAGGTTTCGAATATAGGTATAGAGTTAGGCTGAATTGACAATATAGGTACTGAAGGGCAGAAAGACTCATTTACGGATAATTTAAGATTTCTGTGAACTTTTCCTTTGTTTCAATTAAAAACAATATGAAATTTGCTATTTGTCATGAGATCTCCTTAGGCCATTGAAATATGTGAAAAGTCTGTTAAGGAAGAATGATGGAATTTCTTCGAATGCAGTTTTTGGCTCCTAAATATTCTATACTAATTTAATTTTCCGGGGTGATTTTAGTTCCCTATATATTATCCTCTACCACGAGTGATGAAGTTTTTACTCATTATATTTTCCCGTGTTATGAATCACACGTTAAAAGGTAAGACCTCGTTAATCCTTAGCTCGCACAAGTTTCGACTGTTGAGAGTTGTTCATCGTATGGGAGCGACAGCTGGTTAACGGAAAAACAGATTTTGAACAGATTCTACAAAATCTTAGTTGCGCTTAGCTAAAAACTGTTTCTTTTTCTTCTGGGTATTTCCTCTCAGAATAACCTTTAGTGTTATTGCGACTCCTTAGATGACAATTTCTCCAGCACATCCTTAGAAACATTTTTTATAAAAGTCAATATACACAACAGATTTTTTTGGTACCTTGTAGTGTTACCACAAGGTGAGAGATTCTCATCATTGGTCTCGTCTTGTCTTGAACGAGACAAGAAGAGTGTTCTTTTTAAAATTGGTTTCTCGACAAGACTGGATAATGGGTCATCTTAGTCATGACATTTTTCTTTCGACAGGAGAAGACAAGAGAAGTCGATTGGAAAGTAAATCATAAAAATTCACTTTATTTTTTGTGCACAGCTCGCAAAGAGCCCTTTTATTTATATTCGCGATACCAAACGGAAAATAATGATTATATTTTCTTTAATATATCTAGTATCTGCTGTTTCTACTTGGATAGGAGAAAGGTTCTCATATATTCACCAGGAACTTCTTTCTTTCTTCAAATGTGAAATGTTTCCATAACACTTTTATATAATTTAATATATAGGTAGTGTTCGCCATTCACCGATCAACATTCGCCTCCAAAGTTGAGAAAAATTGGGACTAAACGAGATAAGAAAATTTCTTCTCTCCTCGAGAGAAACGGTATTCTTGTTAAGACAAAAGATGATTGTTTTCTCAACTAGTCGAGACACTTGTCTCGACAAGTTGCAACTCTACTTTAGAATGTCTATGAATATTCAAAACGATGTTCCACCGGAGAGCATAACTCTACAGTGCCGGAAAAACTGTTTGGATGTATGTAATTAGAAAATTCATTTGTAGTCTTCAATTGGTAAAATGAACAATTAAAATTGAAGCCACATCCATCGATAATTATTATAAGCGGCATTGTCGGGTTTTGAAATTGACACCATAATCCTGTAATTTCATCAGTTCGGACTTCTATTGTCTAATATGTAACATTCTCAAAACTATGTATATATAAAACAAAATGTACAATTTGAAAAAGTCGGTCAAATTATTTGAGATATAATCATTATATTCATTAATAAAATACCGTGGGATGGTGATATGGTAAATAAAAGCAAGGTTGTATTACCAAACGTGTTCTCTCGATGTAAACGGAAGCAGTAGCTCTCGCATATTTATTGTTGTTCAATGAACGAAGCGAAATAATAGTATAAAATACTTAGAACCCATGTCAAATCATCAAGATTTGGACTGATTCACTCGATAATATAAAACTTCAAAAGCCTATTTTTAGTTTCCTCGTAAATAAAGTGAGAGTGCTTATCGTGAGAACTCAACTAGTGTGGTCAGTTTTGAATAGAAAATAGGTGACTCAGAACTTAGCTAACTTCTAAGATTCTATCCCTGCCGTCTTCATTATAAAATAGAATAAATCATCGATTATTCAATCCGTGTTTTCGCCTTCGTTTAAAGCAGTATGAGTAGAAACACCTACGAATCAAAGTGAATATCGAATGAGTGACATATTTTATAAGGCACAGTGCGCACCATAGCTTCGGGCAGTGTGCTTGAGATGTTACTTTTGCGAGAATCCTGGAGAGAAAGTGTTGAATAGTATGAATCTATTAGCATAACAAAATTAATCTTGATGACGACAGAGACGTCAAATGAATGTGCATTAAAGAATTTAGGAATTTAAGGAACGTCTGGTTTTCAATTATATCGAACCTCTTTATTTTGTGTGGCTTATTACTCTTACTGTACTGGGCATTTCGCGATGAGTTATTGCTTGAAGTATATTGAAACGTGACAGATAGTTATTCAAATATTCTTTTTTCTGTATAATGGATAGAGTTCCACAGTTTGAAAGTTGTTCAACTAATGGTTAGATTGTTTGTTAGATTTTTCTGAAATGAATAATACGTGAAGTTTGTTCTTATGACTAACCAAAAAACTATTGCAAAACCTTCAACCTTGCAAGTGAGGGTATCATCCCAAAATTTTCTATGACAGGAATGGTGGTCAAGTTTTCAATTGTTTTGGTTGGTTTCCAGGTTTTGCCGTGATCTTCTTTGGTTACAATCTCCAAACGTTTCAACTGAAACAGTTGATACGTCAAGAAGAGTACTTCGACCACTCCACTGAAGATGAATGTCGCAGTTGCAGTTGAAACGTTTGGAGATTGTAACCAAAGAAGACTACGGCAAAACCGTACACTGACGCTCTCCGTGAGAGCCCTATATTTTCAATTGTCCATTCACTGCTGCTTCGTTTTTGAAAATCGGTTCAGGAGCTTTAAGATTCCAACAATATGTTCAATAACTGTAATCAAGTAACACTTTATTGTGAGATTTTCATCGAGTATTTCATCAAAGCGTATCACGTGCAGTAGCTTTTAAATTGAACAGGCTTGAAGAAGCTGTATTGTAAACTGTTTAGTGAAAATGCAGGAGTCCAATCAATTTTGAATAAACTAAATGTTGAATATGAATTCCTGCGGATATGTGAATTTTTGCCATTCGGTGAGTATCGGGTTTTTGCTTGCCTGAAGATTCAGATAGACATAGTCTGTCTTGTGAATTGTGGTGAATTGTTTAAAAATTATTCTGTAACCTTTTTAATTTATCAATTATGAGGTACTCATATAAAAATAATTAATGAGGAAATCGTATTGCCGAACTATTTATCCAATGGTATCCTGACAGACATCTTTCTGGAATAACTGTTCGCGGATTGGTGGTACAATATCGCCAAACACGTTCTGTTCAAAATCAAAGGAGGCATGGTGAAAATCCGATTCGTAATGAAACTACAGAGGTAGCAGTATTGTGACACATTGCAATGGACACTATGCTTAGTACTTACAAAATTGGCCACAGCGACGGGCTCGAGTCGTACAAGTGCCCGGCTAATATTTGAAAATTTCCATCCATATAAGATTCAGTTGTGAAAATGATGATTTCCTATTCAATTTGTGTTTCTAAGACGAGTGCGTCGTTACTGGGCCGTTAGCAAACCCAGGGTTATTTACGCGGTACACATACAAAATGATCAAAAGTTAAACATGTGGGCTAATTTTTTTTTGGGAAATTCTCATGTGGGTTTTTTTTTCAAATCTTGGATGGATTTACTCCAAAATGCTATCGATCTAACTCTTACTAATATTAAGGAGAATGATGCTGCATAAATCGAAGATAAGACGAAAGGGTGAAATTGAATGGTCTCCTTCCGTCACACGACTCAAGTCCTATATATTTTTTATATGTAGGGGTTCATAAACAACGAAGTATATATCGCACCCCACCTGACTGCTTGAAAAACGTGCGAGGACGAATCATGAATATATGTTGAAAAGTGACACCTCAAGTGCTCCAAAATATACTACAACGATTTCTAAATAATCTGTATCATTGAAGGGAGATTGATGGAAAACATTTCCAGCATTTACTCGATAGTTATAGTAAGCTTTTAGGTGAAATTTATTAAATTTTTGCATTTTTCCGAAAACGTATTGTAGGCTTTTCAAAGCTCCATATCTTCTAAACGAGTGGACCGATTTTCAAAAAAGTAGAAATCCTTTTAAAACAAGGTATGATACGAACCAATTTCTTTTTGAAAATTGGGAAATGACACCTTCAATTAGATGGTTGAAGATTCTAAAAAAGTTTTTAAATCAAAATTTCTTCCTCACAAACAAACTGATGTGTTTTTGAATTTTTGGGAAAAGTTCCTTTCCTGGCAGTCTCACCTTGCGGTATGTTTTCGACGGCCCACCCTGTATGTCCAAAACATCATCTATTTTCATTTGATTTTCAAAATATAGCTTTCCGTCAAATTTTCTCACGGTATTTCAGCAACTTATATTTTGCGATATATTCTCTTTCGGATAATATTCAACTCTTTAAATCAGGCGTGTATTTGTTCACGGATGGAGAAAACGAAAAATGCAATAGGATAAGCATGGGAAAATAGCGCGGAGGAGTCAAGAAGAGTTTACCTGTGCCGCCTACCCTCTGTGTGCAGGTAAATTTTCGAATAATAAATGTGCGTATACAGATTCGCTCAAACAGCATCTGTTGCTTCGGTTCCCATGGATCGGGGACATGTGTTCTGTTGGTTTTTTTAAAGACGGCAAGTGTTCTATTCAGGGAACATTCGGTACGGGTGTGGAGGTCTCTTATCGCCAATAAGTGATTCCTTTCAGAAAATGAGAGGAATTGCAAACAACCCCCAATATTTTCAAAGTTTGTTATTTCATCATCTAACGTTCGTCCATTCATATTTTATTGTTTCGTTTTTAAGTTTTAATTATTTATAAATGCATAATAAATTCAGACTACTTCCACTCTCAATAACAGATTGTGATTTTCACAATTTTCTTCTCAGTATTAATTTTTTCACCTAATTTCTAAAATGAATTTGTTTGCGAAAATACATTTTCGGCTTGGACTTCTTCTTTACTATGTAAAAAATGGAAAACTTCCATAAAGAAAAAAACGATACACAAATATCAATAAAAACCTTTTGAAAAAACCTGTTCTAAAGAGTGTTTTCATTGGTAACCTTCAGAGATGTTAAAAGACAAAAGACATATTTCATTATCAATATTCATTGACGTAATTATTTTCCTTAAGATATGGTAAAATTTCAAGCACTTGGATATATAGAGGGTGCATAAAAATAACGCAAAAATTCTTAACAAGCTGTATAAACAAGGTTATTGAAATTTCTGAAATACATCCATTATCAATTCTAATATGAGTGATAGTATCTGTCCTCTTTAACTTTTCAAATGGGACGAAGGTTCACATGATAACTCCTTTGAACGGCTTTTTAATTGTCTTTCCATGACTATTGGGTTTCTGAATTTCTTTTTTATTGGAAAATATTATATTTTAAATATCATACGATGAATAAAAAAGCATTAAATCGAATGTTGAACCTTGGTGCCTCTATCATTTCTGAGGTTGAAGAATGTATTAAAATTCAGTTTTTCCGTTAAGTAGCTGTTGCTTCCTTACGAATGACAACCCTCAGCAGTCGAAATTTGTGCAAGCTAAGGATAAACGTGTTCCTACCTTTCGAAATGCTATTACCTGCATAGGCATGCTGGTTGACTGACGGAGTAGTAAAACCATTCACATTAATTAGCCGACTACCGATCATTATTTGATTAATTTCTTGCCACATTTTCTCTTTTCAAACAGAACAGAATCCATCGACGGCATTTGCTTTGTTTTTTTTTCATTTTAAATAACCTCACAAAAACAGTCAAGTAGAGTCAAATTGGGAGAATGGGCAGGCAGGCTACTAAATTTCATCGCGTCTACCGACCAATTATTAGAAAAAATGTAATTGATGTTCTCACTTCCAATGCAAAATGTGGTTTAAAATTTCCTGTAGTGCTTGTGTTTTGTCCTTAAAAAACCCCGTTCCGCTGATATCAAGTATTTCAATATCAATAGGATTGTTATTATTTGGGAAACTAATTTTTAACTCTAGAACAAAGTAATTCAATTTAGCAAACAACAAATACTTGCGTTAATTTATATGCACACTGTATGTTGGGTACATAATAAATACATAAGTTTTGAAAAATAGTAAAAATCATATTCTGATGAAGCTATCTTGCCTGCCTGGCGAAACATCGATGATAATTTTTCATAGGCTTGATGTAAGAAAAATAAATGTTTCTAATGACATTGCTTGCATCAAGATTTTGGTTTCCATTCAGTTCATTAATATTTTCACATTTTCCAAACATACTCAAACTTTTTTTCATGAGAAGTGTGAAGGTTTTTTTCTTTTCAAATCAGGACTCCCAAGGAATAACTGCCAGACATGCATCCACTTAATATTTGACTTCATTTCTTTCAATAGTCTTGAAAAAGTTGAACTGCCGAAAGACTCTTTCTGACATCCATTAATCAGGAACATTTTCTGTCAACGACGCGAAAAAAATCGCTGGGGTGGGTATTTAAAAATACCCCTATTTGTGAAAACTACAGTCTATTATCTAACCCCCATTCTAATGTTTCAACGACAGTTTTCTGCAGCCGACTAAGTTGTCAACATTCTGAGCCAAATTACGCTATAAAAAGAAAAAGGGAACGCTTGTATCGTTTTTGCTCTGGCCGACGTAAAAGACATTATGCTGTGTAATGTGATGTAATAACCGATAACCGAAAACGCCCAGACGTTCTATATCGGTATAGAAAAGATGACTTGGAGTGAGTGATTTTTTTCTAAACCGCGGTTGGAAACATAAATATCTCAGTATCCGCAGATTCAATTTATTAACAGTTAATAAAAAAACAATGCACAAAACTACAAACCGCTAGTTCGATTGGAACACTACATTCATGTAGTAGTTGCGGCATTAAATTGTTGTCATATTATCATAATAATTAATTCATAATAATGGCAGAGAACAATAACCGAAATTTACTTGTATTGCCCCATCAGTAAAATAAGATACACGAGAAAGTTAATCGATTCTGACCTTGCAGTGTCGATATAAATGACAATTATCTGCTAATGTTCCTGAACCTGGATTTAAAAATCCACTAACGTATTAAAAATACACTTTATTGTAAGATTTTCTCTAAACAATTTTACAAAAACGCGTTAAAGTGTGTATGATAAAATCATACATTGGACAATTGAACAATTCCGCCATAACATCTGATCAGGCTAGAGCCCAAACAGAGCAGATAAGAAGCGTTGTATTTCAAGGCGTTTCTCTCAACTGTCTCTTCTGCATAAAATCATTGCCTTTATCCGTTGCTCTCAGAAAAACTCGAGGGTATAACTGTGGTACCTACGGAGTCCGGAGAAATAAAACCACCCTTTTGTTTTATATGGACGACATTGAGATTCATGTTTCTGAAAAAATATATATGGGTTGTCCATGATTTAGATGCCGTAGAGACCGGGGTGGAACAACACCACTCACAAGAAGTAACATCAGTGAGAAATTATCTTCTTGGTGAGTTTTAGCATAAACTCCATTAGATATGATAATCAGATTTGTCGGAGAAGAATAAATGTGTTGCTACAAATATGCTTGCTGTTCCATCTTACTCCACCCATTTTTAGTGGTGAAGTGTACTTGAGAGGACGTAAATACCGGGAAACGGATTCATTTCCAAAGGAGTTTGCATACAAAATCGCCTGTTTCACGGTTATATTTTCCCGGACAACAGATAGACCATAGACTTATTCAAGGTGGAGTGTCTACATATCAGAATTGTACTCGATGAAACCTCGAAAATCATGAGTTCTAAACCCACTTGTCTGCATGGTCCGCGACCATGAAGGAGCAGGAATTGAGGTATGTCTAATAAAGACAGATGTTCGACATGAACCAGTTATAGCATTCGATATTGAACAAGAAAACCATAACTCTGTCGCCGATTTGTAACCCTTTCAGCAGAAGACCCACATCAAAGCTGCAGAGGTCACCTGACCTTTGCTTACCTCATATCAAGTGGACTGAAGTCGAAAACAGGAATTAATCATGTCATATCAGGACAACAACCCAATTCACCGTAGTCAGGAAGTAAAAAAATAGTCTGTTCAGAAATGAATTTAATTTCAGTATTTTAATGAATCCAGTAAATGAATTGCTCCACCATGGAACCTAACGTAATTCAGCAATGAAGGGTGAATAAATAATAAATATAATCAATGTTTTATTTTTTAAGTGACAGTATAATTGAGAATCTGTTTCAACGCCATATATGAAATGTATTATTGTTTTATATCGATTTCACGGTCTATTGCTGATATTTATTCAATTGTTTCATCAATAAACGAAACTAATTTTGTTGAATGTTCGTTAGCACTTGCAGGTCTTCTTTTCGCATGGGTCAGTAACTAATTTAGTCTGTTTGGTAGCGGCAAATATTGAGTGACTTTTATTTTTACTTCCTGGTGGAGAGTAGGACAGGGTATTAAATTACCCAGTATTTTCAAACGGTTTTTTATGGTAGGATTCGATATCAAATACCGAACACACTTATTTAAAATACCGAATGTGCGGAATAATAAATAAAAGGTGCTCTCCCCTTGACTTCCCCTACGATTTGTATGAATTTCGGCTCTGAGCCTGGCACTGGAACTTCGAGATAATAGGTCATAAATCAATAAAAACCGCTTCTCATTTCAGCGCTTGTCTCGATTGTTCATAGGATTTATTTAATCCCTTATTGATCATTGGGGATGCTTTTGAAAACAAAATCAGCCACATGACCAAATGATTTTGAAACTGGATTTTTGCATCTCCGAAATGACGAGTTTCTCCATAGATGCTAAAAAGGTATTGGACGAATTTGTATGAAGAAGGAATGTATAGATGACATAAGCTATGAATTATGATTAAAAAAGAGTTCGAAAGTTTAATATTTGAGCAGATTTAAATAAAAAATGTTTTTTTTTAATCTAAACCGTGGAAAATTCATAATATTTTTCCAAGACATCTGATGGAGTTTATCATAGCTTACTATTGAAACAATTATACTATTTTGATGAAGAATGTGATCTCAACAATGTTTTTAAAATCGGTAACGTTTTCGGTTAAGATGTCAGAGAAAGACTGCAAAAAATCAAGTCGACGTCGAGCCTGGCAGAATTTTATTCATTGTATTTTTTTCTGAACTCTACCAATCAAAAGCGCCAGTGCATTAAGAATATTTCCAATTTTCTTAGCAACATTTGAGATTACAAACCTTAGGTTCCTGTAGGCATTCACCGTGCTTCTATTGCTTTCAATATCTTTGTTGATAATATTGTTATTTTTTGATAACAGTGAGTGTTTCTCATTTGTTAATGATTTGATGTTCTACCGACTAGATAATTTGAATGATCATGAAGATAATCTCCATAACATAGACAGTCTGTGTAAAAAATAACTTACATTTGAATAGTGATGAATGGCATTACATCATGCTTATTCAGCTGTAATCAAACAAATATATTTATTAGATAGGTAAGATATTTTCGTAACATAGTTTTAAGATTTTTTCCTGCACTCTAATTAGTTTATTCAAGTTAATTTGGCAAAAAAATTGTGAGTTGGGACGTACCTCCAACTCAGTTCCGCTCGCCCCCTCTCTCCCCCCCATGTTTTACACCCAAGAACAGTATGCGCTGGTATTGGTCGCTCATTGCAATAGATGCAGTTTTCATTCAAACTTTTTTTCTATCCTGCTTGTATGAATGCAACAAAACTGTGTCTTCGCATCAGGAACTGTGGCAGATAATACTCCAATCGTCTATGGCTGCATTTCAGCCACACGGTTATTTATGGTAAAATCTCCTTCGTCCATTGACCTACCCTGCGGTTTTAATTCCATCAACTTTTGCCATTTTATGATAGTTGCGTTCTTCTGTCATCGTCTTCATTGTTGTGTACCTGTCAGTTCCTCCATGTCTTCATACCTCGCCACCCTCAAGATAAGAAGTTTTATAATACTCACTCCTTTTATTATATACAGGGCCTTCGCGGAATATATTCTGTAACCGCTTGCAACTCGTAACAGCATGCACCTTTGTAGTCCTGTCATTATACTTTCATACTTTTCTATCTTTAATACTGTGTGTTATATCGGAACATCGTAAGCGAGAATAGTCTTTTTTGGCTACCCATATCACTCAAGTTGTGCATGATTTAAAAAAAAAGCGTTGAATACGCATCAACCTTCTTGATAGTTCATCATAGGCCTTTTTATCCTCGTCCCATACTTCCAAGTATTTGAAATTCATTTTCGGTATCACCATCTCTTCAACTATGTCGAAGGCCATTGTTTCACCATGACTGCCCCCGTTTTTCTTTCTTATTACAATCCATTGCCTTTCATCCATCGATGGATCTCTGCGTGCGATTCATTTACATGTTCTGAAGTGATTCTGTTCTTACTACCAGTACCAGATCGTCCGCGTACGCAGCCGTTATGGATCACTTGAGAAACTACAGTTTTAGTACTTTATTGCACAGGATATTCCATAGACATGTTTTTGCGGGACATCCTAGAAACTCATATAGAAACTCGTTCGATCCACCACAAGGTCGCTTGCACAGAAAGAATTTTCCATTATATTCAAGAGGTTCTGGTTAGTTCCGTTATATCGCATCATCTCTATGATTATACTCCCTTGACAGCCTCTGTAGTAGTACCATTTGGGCCAGAGGCTTTGCCTATCTTGCCGCTGTGTTTACTTTTTTGTCAGAAACTTTTCGTCAGAAAATTTTCGTTTTCCTGCTAGTGGGATCCGTTTGTCCCGGTTCCATCTATCAAGCTTTTTGGGAAATAACTTTTCCGTTATTTCAATTTTCTTGGCAGCCGTCAGATTATAGAAGACCCACATCAAAGCTGCAGAGGTCACCTGACCTTTGCTTACCTCATATCAAGTGGACTGAAGTCGAAAACAGGAATTAATCATGTCATATCAGGACAACAACCCAATTCACCGTAGTCAGGAAGTCCTTTAAATTTTGATTTCTAGATTGAAGTTGAAAAACTGATACAAAATAAGATATTTTCCACCGAAGGTTCAACCTAGGAGCTCGTGTAGCCTAAATACTCCCCCAAGAAGACCACCGTCGAATGAGTAATATAATCAACCCTTTGTCGATTGAAATTTTTCTAATAGGGCGAATGGGGTGAAACGACGAATCTGCAGCGGGTGATCAGTAGCCACCCCTTTCAAAAAAAGACGTTTCTTTATGAAATTAGCGCTGAATCACTTTAAGGATATTTTTCGGTGCAAAAATGTATCCCTCCTTAGATTTTGTTTCTGAGTTTTTCGATTACGTTTCGTATTTTCTGGGAGAACCGAAATCAATTGTTACTTCTCAGGGTAAAGGTTACCTGCTGTCAAGAAACAATCCTGCCCTTATGCTGAATCATATGTCCTTGAGCATATGTCTTACAGATTTCTGCCCACACTTCCTGTGCCTGCGTTGTGCAACTGTTCCTCGTTCCTCGATAGTTTTCTTCAAAAATTTGTTGGAGATATGATTAATTGTTTCGCCTTTATTTCAGCTTCCATATTGTGGTTCGATTCGGCAAATAGATTTAGCTAATCTTGCGATAATAAACTTTATTTATGGGCGAATAATTAGAATTTATTATGAGTATTTTAGTCAGTGCTTGTCTTCTCTCATGTTGCTTTTTTCAGTTGTTGTACACTATAGTTTATACAGATCGTTCTGAAAGTAATTTTCTATCAAGTGAAATCATAAACATGGAATTTATAGTCACAGAAAATGAAGGAATTTTATCCAATAACTTATATACACAGCATGCACTAATGATTTAATTCTGAAATGACTAGTTTGGCAGGGAACTATTTACGCTAATTTCGGTGGAAATTGATGCAATTTTCAGTATGGCAAACAAGCATTTGTTAATTAATCGCGTTCACGATCTATGGTGTGATGTATCGTCATATTTTTCATATACATACAAATATTTTGAAACTATATTACACTATCTAAGAATGGATGTAATGCTATCTCTGCCCGTTTGTAAATAATGTCATCTGAAACTGTGAAACGCCAATGTTTGCCGATAACCCTATAATATTTCAAAGAAATCGAATATATATTTAAATTGTTCAAAATATTACATCCTGAAAGCCCAATTACATTTGTTGAATAAAGCAAAATGTATTACATTCATAATAATTAAGCAAGAAAATAACCTATTTATATGATAGTAATTTACAAATTGAGTTAAGATAGTCGCACAAGATAAATCACCTTTGATTCCAGACATTGTCGTTCATCCTCCCAACTGATCAAACAAGTTAGACTTGTCAGATTCTCTTTGTTAGTGTACCTCCACCTTTCTCAAAAGCTTCGTCACAAGTAGCCATCGATTCCATTGTGGAATAAATTGTCCAAAAACAGTTTTTTTTTTGTGGGAATCAATTCACGATAGGTACGCCACTGTCAGTTGCACCCTTAATGATACAGGCCGGTAACCACGTGTTCGTGGCACGAGCCAGGTGGTTGCTGTCTTGAAAATTAAACGACATATGCGAAGTTTTGCTTCACAACCTAAGAAAAATCCAATCGGTTTATCTTCTTCGAGGAAGCCAAGCTGACGTCGGACCCGAGCCATAATTATTGGTATATTCAAAATCACATATGTTGTTTGATGGTTTGATGCCAGATTTTTCAATTCCCCTACCTATCTCTTCGTTGATAAAATATCTTCGGTTGTGCGTTACAAGGGGTGGCGTTATATAATAAGCGTTGCCGTATTTGAAGGCCGTATTATGATAAAAAAATCTGTAACAGTTTGCCTTTGAAGTCTCTGAAGACAGGGAGGTGTAATATTTTCCATCCTGCTAGGAATCGCACGTTTAAAGGTGAGAACTCGTTAATATTTAACTCGCTTAGTTTTTTCTTTTAATGGTTGTCGTTCGTATGGGGACGACAACAGGAAAAACATTTTACCCCTGAACTTATATTTTGCTGTGGTTTTCTCCGAGTTCCATAATCAAAATATGATTTATACAGGATCAATGGCATGTGAAAGCTTTTCCTTAAAGAGGGGTTAGTGGAGAGTTCATTTGGAGTAATTTCGAAATATACCATTTTTAGTTAGACGAAGAAAATCTATTATGTTAACAATATATTGCGGTTGATAACAAGCCCATTATATTCTAGTGATAACAATAAAATTTTCAATTTTGAAGACTTTGAAGCCAATTTGTCATTTTCAAATTAAATCGAAGTAAATTTTCGAGACTGATCAAAAAAATTGGATCATGCTAGAAAGGAGTAATTGCAGTATTTCAGGGAATTTTTAATTAACATTCGTCGGTAAAATGTATGTTTCCACTTAGATAATAATCAAATTAAAGGCAGAACTGGAACATTTGGCGTAGAATAAATCCAAAACAAGTATTCTTTCCTAACTTCGGAAATGCAACACTCTTCTTGACGTGCGTTTCGTCAACCAAGATAGCGTCTTCAGGAGACAAAGTAGACTAATTCCTGAATCTGAACATGGCCCAGTTAGTGAATATTATTGAAAACGTAACTCTTCCTAATAACGTTAAAATAATATCTTTTGATGTCCAAAATTTATTGCCCATTTTTCCGCCAATTGAAACAATTGAGCTGGTTGAGCATCTCTTAGACAAAAACCATGTAAATCCTCTAATAGAATAGAAAATTTTAAATTCACTTACTATTTGTCTATTTCAAAATTATTTACAATTCGATGAAAAGTTTTATTCATGCAGCGAAAAACTAATAATGCGAAACCCATTGAATTCTTTGCTAGCTGAAATGTTCCTGGATAATCTAAAGAATGAAATCCATAATAATCAGTTGATTAATAGTTTCTTATACTTTTACAGATACGTAGATGATATCTCAGTCTGTTTTACTGGTACAGCACGGCAATAAGGCAAGTTTGTCGAATATGTCAATTCCATTCACCCTTTAATAAAATTCACCACATGTATTTGCAATTTTTCACAAACCATCTTATACAAACATTGTCATACATATTTCCGCCACACATCATCACCAGCATAAAGTAGTTGCATTCAATAGTATGCTTCACAGACTATTGAATACTCCACCACCGTCGGAAGGAAATTCTCATAGAGAGCCGATTGACAACAATAAAGACAAATCTTCAGTGTCGGATAAAACAACAATGGCGACTTGTAGTTCTTGCCTGAAACTTTTTATTGGCCAAATGGGGAGAATATTTTCCCGAAGAATTAATGAGCATAGAAGTAGTATTTTGGATGGAAAAACCAATTCCACATTTGCAGAGACGTGAGTTCAATCACCACTCTGACGTGGTGGAAGAGAATTTCGATCATTCAGAATGTTTAGAAATGAATAGATTTAAGAATTCTGGTCCATTTACTGAATTACCAAATAGAATTGAATAACTCACCGTTACAGACTTTTTTTTCAAATGTGGAAACTGGTAATTAACTGATACTATGTCTGACAAACACTGTCTTATTGTCGATATTTTCTTATGAAAATACACTGACTGACGGGTTGGAATTTTCGGGACAGCCGTTAGGTCAAAGAAAACAACTTCAATAGATTGATGTTATAATTGTTGGGGCATAGCCTGTCCTTCCGAATAAAAAAAATCTAGTCTGTTAAATAACGCGACATATGTTTGCGTCGCAATGAAAGTTGGAGATTCGAAAAGTAAGAAAATAGGAGCAGATGCGTTATTTGGTTTCGGTGAGTACACTTGGCAGTGTCTTCATGAATCAAGGATTCGGTCAGCCGGTAGCGGAACTCCGCTTCGTAGATTAGCTTCTTTATCTTCTATTCTCTACTGGACAGAACACTTTGACCCAAGAAACTCATTGGCGGAACTTAAAAAAAGTAAACCACTTCTGTTATAAGGGGAACATCGTCTGCTCTTTAGTGGGATTGTTTTTTGTGTGCGCTTCAGAGTATATTTTAATGTTGATTATTTTATAACGTGAGAATCGGTTGGAGCGAATCTTACATAATACCGAAATTGCTGTATCTCAACATTGTAGAAAATATTGAAATTTACTGTTTTGATTTATATATAACTTCTCAAATATCAGAACTAATGAATAACCTACAACTTTTGACAATGCCCAAAATATCTTTGGAAATCTTTACAGTATTTTGTTCACCAGGCTTGAATACAAATATTCTAGAAAGCATCACTGAAGCTTGCTTTAAAGCTTGTGCGTGATATAGATGATAATATTTATATAGTATAGGATACAACAGTGATACATTAACAGTAATATTAGAACAACAATTATATATTTAAATATTTACACAAGTACTATTGAACTAATTTCATCAGTTTAATAGATATAATGAAAATATGACTTGGCAGTTAGTTTGTGCTTGAAAAATTAGTGAAAAACAGCCTCTTTCGTTTTGATGTGCTACTCTAAACTTATCAAACTTGACATTATTTTCGAAAATACTAAAAAAAACAGTTTTTTGGATAATTCGAAAAATGACAAAGAAAATAGTTGCTCAGTTTCCAATCTTATACCCTTGCTCGTAATTTAGACTGTACTGTCACTTCGACTTTTTTCCAATTTTTTAATTTTTTGAATCTTTCTCTTCAATGTCATATCTTACCCAGAAAATACCCTCATTGGGTACTAGAAACAGAAAAAAATACAACTCGAGAAATTCGTCTTTGTTGTTGCAAAGTTCATCTAGTTTCTTAATTTCATTGTTGAACTGATTCAGACTGTTAATGTATGAACGTTAATATGTCAGTAATCGAATAAATGTATTTCTCATTATTCTTATTACACTCGTATTCCTTTTTTTAACAGTTTACACCCAATAGTGTGGCTGTTGGATTTAAACTGTCAGGTGTAGTTATCAAGCAAATAATAATGCTGCTTGAGTTAATTTCATGAATCTTATATTCTTTATTTTCATGATTATATGTGTAAATAACATTAAATCAAAATAACTATAACCAAATTCACAACAAATCTGTTTAAATCTGTTTAAAATCTGTTTAAAATCTGTTTTTCTATTAACCAGCTGTCGCACCCCTACGAAAGACAACCCTCAGAAGTCGAAACTTGTGGCGAGCCAAGGATTAACGAGGTCTTACCTTTTAACGTGTGATTCCTAACACGGGTTGGACGATAGCAAGTGAAGATCGATCGTTCAGACTAGGGCTTGAACCACCGACCAACACGGCAGTCAATTCGAGTGAGTGAACAAAGCACTCACGCCGAACCGCTTGGCTACCGACCGACCCAAAACATTATAACATTAATTGATGTGCCTCAATAATCTTATAAAAAACCTCAAGTCATCATTTAGTATGCCGTCCTTCTCGTTCTATACATACATTACAGACTTTGTGGCATTTTTAATAAATTTATGTAAGCATAATACTCCCGAATGGTATTCTCTAAATGTTCTTTGTTTGCTAATGGTTTGTGCTTAAACATTTTTTTTCAGATAATCCCATAGAGAAAAGTCCATCGGAGATAAGTCCGATGATCTCGGTGGCCAATATTGTTCCCAATCTTGTCCTATCACTTTGCCCCTATAAACATCCGACTGAGACACTGTTTCACTTCTACCGTTTGGTGGATTGGTGCCCCGTCTAACACTAAGAGGCAGATTATCTACAACTGCAGACAACTGATTCATATAGAAATTTATGTACATGTCTGCGTAAATATTTTCTATAAAAAATATGGTCCAATTATTCGGTTATGTAATAACCCATACCACACATTTGTCTTGCATGAATTTTGGTCACGGCATTCTATTACAAACTTTGGATTATTGTTGGACCACCAGCGACAATTTTGGAAACTAACTGTTCCGTTCGACGTGAAAGTTGCCTCGTTTGCCCATAAAATCCTGTAGAGAAATGCGATATCTTTTTCTCTCTCAGCTTGAAACCAAAATGAAAATCCTACTCGAATATCGAAATCTCTTTCTTTAAGTCACTTGCCATATTCATTTGCTCCGCTTGACAGCTGATCTTGAAACTGCCGATGTTAATAAGAGAAAATTGGCCCAACTGAAGAAATAAAAAAAATAATTGTAACTTCCTTATTGTTATTTGCTGATCAAAAGCATGCATACACTCACCTTAAGTTGAACGTAGTAGTATGACGTTAATCTGTAGCTTGCAGAAGTTTCGACTTCTGAGGGTTGTCGTTGAAGGAGGCGACAGCTGGTTAATGGAAACACGGATTTCTTAACAGAAATAAATCATAACGTGTTAGGAATCACACGTTAAAAGGTAAGACTTCGTTAATCCTTAGCTCCCACAAGTGTCTTAACTTTTGAGACTTGTCGTTCGTATGGGGGCGACAGCTGATTAACGGAAAAACTTTTTTTTTTAAACAGATTCATTGATGAGCTTTCACCAATCGCAATCCAATTTGAAAAACTAAATAATATCTTGTAACGTATCTCAGAAATGGTGTCTCTAGTGACACTTGTTAAATTGGATAAACAGTCACTGTGTGCATATTAGCTCCTGTTTAGATTCTAGTACAACCCGAAAATTTCCACTTGAGAAATTATATTCAGAAATAGAAATTAAACAAGCGAGTGAAAATAAATAATGCCATAAATATCTTTTTTCAAAAATATTTGTTTTTTCAACGGTGTTCTCATTCATTCATAAGGCAGATTATTATTTACGAGAAGAAAAAGCTGTAGTATTTTTTGAACTGAAAGGCAACTGTATTCCAAATTTTTTTACTGACTCAATTTAGTGTTCAATATTCAATATCTCCTACAGAGTGTCTGATGTGAAAATTTTCAACATTTTTGATTATCTAACAAATATCGGATGTCAGATTTCAACTACACTGATTGTGAAAATATTTATTTAGTGGTGCTCATTTCTATTGCTTAAAATTAACTCTCGTAATTCCTGTCCCATTTCAAAAAATGAACATATTGATTTAAAAACTAATGAAAAAATATAAAATCAAACTGATTGTTATTCATTTTGAATGAACCCTGCGCCTGGGAAATACCATAGCTGTAAAAATAAATACCCATCAAATATTCGACAAACGTTGAAGAAAAACTAAATTTCAATTGAGATTTCATTCCTAGAGAGCAGCTGCACAAATGTAGGTAGACGGGCACGCTTTTTACTTCAATTGAAAAGACTGTTGATGATCCTTCTTCCAAAGTAATGTTTGGTAGGTGGTATACACAGACTTACTTGAGGAATGCCAGCCCGTCAAATATAATAAAAAATAATAAAGGAACAGATTCTACTCCAAGATATTGTAAACAACGATGCCCTATGGTAGTGAGATACATCTGCTCTTTCTTTCGAGGCAATTTTCAAGATGCACAACGCTGTTTCACCTGTACTGGGAACAAACCAAAAGCTGTAGCGGGCAATTCTTTTGAGAATTTGCTGGGCCGAAACACCCTATTCGGGCTCATACTCTAGTTCAAGTGCCATGTCGTAAAATTTGATTTCGCTTTCACAAAAAATTATGATTGCGATGTCATTCGATTCGTAATTCCACAAAGATACTTTTAATTGAAGGGGAAAAACACAGGTGAAAACGGGCGATTCGGCAGGTGTACGCGATGCCCGATTCGGGCGCTTTTTTTAAGGATAAAACACAGGCACTACAGAAAAATCCTTAGGGCGATCTAAGAGCGGTGCCTGTGCGAAATTAGCGATTCACGTTGGACATGAATCGCTGAAGATTAAATTCATTTGGAAAAACGTTCTCAGGAGGTTTATTCCACATAAACGCAGTTCTCCAAATGAAAGAGTTCTTAAGCAGTGAAGTTTGAGGTGTAATAAGTAGAACCTCAAAACGAATAGTAGCCACAGGCCGTCGCGTATTTCTGATATGTACCGCTCTTAGTGGAATCAAATGTGCCAAGTCACTTGATGACCTCCTGTGAAAGTATATATAAAAGAGAGACAAATCTTGTGGTTTGGAACAGTGTTCCAAGCTTTTGAGGAGCAGCCTTTGCAATTCCAGCGACATGATTATGCCAAGACATATTAATGTCCAACAAACTTATTGAAGTTTGGGTTTTTGTGGCATTGAATTGAACCTGGTTACTTTCACNAATTGAACCTGGTTACTTCCACCCCAATTTGAAATCACCTCTAGATTCTCATTAGGATATGCATTCGCAGTCAATGTCCTGGAATCTGATTGGAATGACGAGTCAGGTGTGCTGCCGTCAGCAAAGCAATATATTGGACTCTTGATTTTTTTCAGTAAGTCGTTGATATACAATAAAAAGGTGGTTGGAGACAATATGAATTTCTGGGGAAGACCAACGTTAGTGGTAAAAGTATTCTAGAGATATCCTTCGAAGTCCACTTGCTGGGAACGTTCTTTCAAGAAGCTGAAGAGCCATACAAAAAATTATCTAACAAATCATAGCATCGAAGTTTGGCCAGCAAACCCTCATGCTTCACATGGTCAAAAGCCTCAGAAATATCAAGCGCAACAGCTCTTGACTCTCCACGCTTCTCGATAACG
The DNA here is from genome assembly GCF_000500325.1 of Leptinotarsa decemlineata. Taxonomy (NCBI): domain Eukaryota; kingdom Metazoa; phylum Arthropoda; class Insecta; order Coleoptera; family Chrysomelidae; genus Leptinotarsa; species Leptinotarsa decemlineata. Next base: position 78,801 of record NW_019290842.1, on the reverse strand, counting down.
TTATTCCAAATATGGGTGTTAAGAATCACACGTTAAAAGGTAAGACCTCGTTAGTCTTCAGTTCGCACAAGTTTCTCAACTTCTGAGAGTTGACGTTCGTATAGTGGCGACAGCTGATTAACGAAAATAGGTTTTAAATGGACATATTTTAAATATAGAAACGATAGAAGGTCGCCTGTTGATCTTTGTTTCCGAAAGCCATATTGATGATCGCTCAAGATGTTGAACCCTTCCAAATATTTACGGCTTTCTCCGTGATTTTTGATATCACTGATAGCGAAGCGACTGGTCTATAGTTATTTAGAAAATTTTTCTTGACCTTTTTGGGAATAAGCTGAACACGAGCAATCTTCCAACAAGAATTCCTTGTAAGATAGATTGAAAAAGTCTGCAACAAAAAATTAAATTTCCACTCATTGAGTATATTCATACTTAATGAGGAATAAAAAAATGGTTACTTAGTGGATAGTAGCATAAACAATAATTCAGTAGCAAAAAATATTCGTTGCAATTTTCCTCCTCGGGCTAAATATGTTCTATATGACGAACGCTCAATGTGGTCCGCTATCTTATCCGCTATCTGTTCATTTCAACATTCATAACGTAGAGGCAATACATTTCTTCCTTTCCCTTTCTCATCTCAAGCTGAAAAAGTATGTGTTATGTGCTAACAAAATAGACAACGACGATATGAGTGTCACTTTCATGAACAATCTTATGCCTGGCTGTGCTGTACATGTTCTCGAAAAATACTTTTTATCCAAATGTGGAAATGTCCATCCCTGGCTCGCTTTAGTTTGACCACATTCGGTTTTATAGGCAATTTTCGTTACCAATTGGCCGGATAATCCTAGTTGCTGAGCTCATTCAATGAAAAAAAATGAGTATACATTTCAAAATTTACCCTTTCTGCGCATGCGTCGTAGAATAACACAATATGACAATCTCAATTTCAACAAAATGTGTGTCTAGCGAGGCCCTCAACCAATAGGAAACCGACCCACTAATTACTGATCCCTTCCCATAAAGACGATATTTGATGATATTAGTTGGGTCACCAAAACATCGCATTTTAATTGTTTTGACACTGATCATACTATAATAATGAATATTTAATGATACAAGGCATAGATCGAGGCGAGGCGAAATTACTAAATGTTTTTAGCAGATTGTGAAAATAAGTCAATACCCTGTGACGTCGGCATTAGTATTTCCCTGTCAAATTCGAATTTTCTCATCTAGGACACTTCATAGTTCTAATAGTATGTTATTTGACATTCAGGGAAAACCCCCATTGCTACACATTTGAAAGCAGTATGTTAGCTAATTGAAAGAATTTATTAATGCGATTAATTTTTTCATATTTTTTATTCTGAAATTTGGTTGGCACTTTCAACGCTCTAGCTTGGAAAATATATTTGGAATTCATTAGAACCTGAATAGTAATAACGCAAAATTCTTTTTAACTATTACATTCTGAATTTCTGAAGAATAATATGACTAGGTGTCAAACAGACATTTCATGAAAAATAAATTTAATAAACCTTCAGTCATCAATAAATTACTATAATTTGAATAAACTATAAATAAAATGGTCTTGAGGTATATCACCGTAGTTATTAATTTGTTAAATGTATTGTTATAGTTATAGGTGTATCCTGTTTAGAACGTCCCCTACAATATCGTTCTGTGCCTGAAAAAACACTTTTCTGAGAATTATTTCCTGGAAAAACTTAAATTGGTATATTATTTGATGGAGTCTTTTTTATTCCTTTGTGAGTTTTTCATTCTTTATATTTGAGTGCAATTTTTTTGTCAAACCGTAAAATTTACTTTCGAAAAATATTTTTTAATGGCATACCTTCTCCTTTCTCATGAAATATAGGTCTCAGATGAATTTGAAATTCAAAAAGTAATTTTTATACCAATCTCAATATGTGTATTAGATTCCTTGATTATTCAAATTTTCAAATTCCTCAGTCTCCTGTCTATATACATACTTGACAAGGGTAATCTCAGGTAGTGAGAATATTTCTCAAATGTTTCAGTTCCAATTTACTACTACTACTAAAACTACGGTATAATAACTAACAGCATTTTTATTTTGCCCTGGCGGATTTCATAATTTTTCTTGTGACCACAAAAGTATCACAAAAACAAATGAACAGTCGTGACAAATTTATGATATATGTAAGTATATCTCGAATACCAGCAACACGTGCCAAAAGCCTCTAGGGCTAGGGACCTCAAGAAATCTTCAGTAGCATCAGTAACTTCCAGAGCACACTTCTCTTTGTAGGAAACGTTAAAAATAGAATGTATTGTTATATGGGATTTTTATCTAAGCCCATACTTACTGTAAAGCCAGAATTATTATGTTGTTTTCGTTTTAATTAGCACTGTTGAAATATCTATTTTTTACAATTTGAATCCCAAATAAACAGGAAACGATTTATAAATTACCATACTAATTGCTTCCTAGAGTAAAATTGGCCGTAAATAAAGAAGTTTCGACTTTATAAGGTCTATTGCCTTTTGTAATGAAAATTCCTATTAGTCTAGGATACCGCTGCACAATCACTACGTCCATAGCGTAGTTAACCAAACTCAGATTTTTACATAAATTTATAATAATAATAATAATAAATGCTTGAAAGGTTACTCAGTACAGGTTACTAACCCAACAAGTGGCAGAATTCAACGTCTGCGCATGATAAATCAAGGCAGAAATTGCTCTTCCATTAATACATTAATGAGAGGTTGCCAGTGAAAAAGTGTCCGCAAATATTTTTAATTAAAAAAAGCGTGTGTGCTTCGAACCACACGACTGAAGTAAAACATTCAGCTCCATCTACATGTATGTATGTACCTACTATGGTTATATCTAGGCAACCAAATGAAGTATAAGAAAACAACTTTCATAATAATTGAGTAAATATGGAATTTAAAAAAAAATTGGAACTAACGAAGAATTATCTTCAAAATCGGTTTTTCATTGTCAAACATAACAAAAAAATTTCAGATAAATTTCCAGCTAGGTCAGGTGTACCACAAGAATCGAATCCAGGTCCACTTCTGTTCATAATTTTCATCAATGATTTACAGTCAACTCTGAAATATATAGATTGTCTATTTTTTGCTGATGATTTGAAACTCTTTAAAGCAATCCAAACAGTTTGCATATCAGCAAAATGATATAAATAACATTTCAGATTGGAGTTTGAAGAATAACTGTAAGAGTTTTATTGTATTCATATAAAAAAACGTAATACATATTATGAAATTATGAAACGACAACAAAAATTAATTGGCGCTCCGGGGCGACTTGAAGGATTCCAGTGGCGCATTTCCTTTTTCCGCTGCAGGAAAACCCGGAAAAACTTGCAGCACTACATCATCTGAAGATCTTGATCTGCCAATGTCCTCTCTTTCATAGGATATAATGTAGAGGCTCCAGAGGTTCCAATAAATTCAAGATTATGTCAGAATATTTAGTGACACGACTATCGTCAAACTTAAATCAGTCCGTTTCGTCTTTGACAAATGCGTAATAATGACCAGATCCAACGTCAGAACCACAGTGAACAATAACTGCATGAAGATGATTATAATAGTGGTCTGCTAGATCGAAGTGTTCATCTATTTCGGAACCTTCGTAAGAGTTTGGTGTTTCCGTCAGAGGTTGACTCATGTTTGAAGATCATCAGTGTTATTATTAGATTGACTGGTGCATTGGCTATACTTGTTGTCTTATAATAGTCAGTTTGGCGCATATTCGGCAATATGGTTGACCATCACCTGTTAGAAGTTCTATTTTCAGATGATTCAACAAAAAGCTTTGCACGGACTGATTATCAGTCATATTAAGAAACCCTAGTTCTAGAAAGTCACATATGTTTTTGCTACCTCTTGTACATGTACTACAAACTAAACTAGTGAGGATTTTTCCAAGAAATGATCTACAAACACAAGACGATATAGACTGTGCGATATCATTCGATCCAGAGCGGTCAGGAGTATCGATTCTGCTAGTTTCCTGCTCATGAAAAGTATTCAACAAGAACCCCAAGAATTCGGAACAAACCTCTTGTTGTCTTAATAAGTATCTAGTCGACTCCAAAGACTCTAGGAAATCGGTTGGTAGGAAAGATGATACATTCTTACGAAACTGCAGCTGCCTGAACAGGTGTTTGAGTTTGGTGAATAAGTAGAAAACATTCTCGTTCTCTTTCATCGTTATAACCTCGTTCTTGAAATTTTTCGTCATGAACAACACTTGTAAAATGCTTTTCATGTAGCATGTGTTTCCTAAATTATCCAATCCAATTTTCTTCTCTAGATTTTCGAAACAACAGTCTACTGATTAGTAAGGAAGAACCTGTTTCACAGAATCTGCATCAGAACCGTTTCTCAAGCTGCAATCGATCCTTCCAAGAGATGAAGGGTTTCGTAGAGGGATCGATTCGCCTCTTGCTGCATTGAGTATTTTAGCAGCTTGACTTTTTTAAATAAAAATATTGGCGACCACTTTTTGACTGTCATGAATGTATTCCCCTATTCATAAATGTATGTAAAAATTTTAGTTTGATCAACTACGTTATGAACGTAGTGATTTTGCAGCGGGATCCTGTACTATATGTATTCATTCGAAGTACTCGTCTAGTGGTCACTCAATATTGACCCCTTTTGGTGGTTGAGTTGAACGGAGTGTAATGGATGATAATGGTAATTTTTATTTATTTACTCTGGTGTTGGTATTACGATTCATTCGTGATTGTTGAAAATAATGTATACACATAGTGCTCGCCAATATAAGTAGGTTTTATTTTCGGAAATAAAGCACAGAGAATGTCTTGATAACTACGAGGAGAAATTGGAAAAATGGAATAAAAAATGCATATGAACGGATGAAAAAAAGTTGTGGAGATCAGTTGTCGTGTGCACTTCACACTTCACCCTCTCCATAACTAGAGGCTTCTTCTTGAAGTTTTTTTGTTTAGTTTGACTTGACCTGCTACGAATAGAAAACTTTTATATAAATAGTCAAATTAAATTACTGATTTCTTCACAATGGACAATATTAATAATAAGGAATATGCTATGATTCAATCAATGCTGCCGCGATGTTGTACAACAACCATGAAAATAAAGAATGTGCTTGTTTGGTGATTTTTTTGACTATATGAAAGTAGTTGGGAAATAGGTAGGTACTCTAATGAAATTCCAAAATGGAAGATCCGTGACATCAAAATTCCATTTCCCCTTTTTGGTCGATAGACCATTAGAAAGACTTCGAATCATTGCCAAAAAAACTGATTGAAAAATTAAGAACCCGAATGACAGAAAGTGTTAATACCTATATTCACGGTAATGTACACTCACTATCAAAGGTATACAAAATTCCTATTGTTTGACAAAATATGCTAGGCTTGACCCAATTTGGCAAACCATTCCAAAACAGAAAAGTTACAGATAACTCAATTTTCATTTCAAAATCCCCTAACCTCCTGGAGGACGACTATAACTATATGTTATGTAATAATTCTTAAATGAAACGTTACCGATTTTTCCGCCGTATACCAATCAAGGCATCTATCTACCTTGATCGTGTTTGCTTTCAAAACATACTGAACTTGGGAGAAAAGATTTTTTTGTATTTTTGTATTCAAATATATTTCTGATTTATGAGAATTCGAATGAATTGCAATGAAATGTTCATCCAACAAAAAATATACTTCACATACATTTCATCTGTACAAAGTGCTCGCACACGTTTCTCAACTTCTGAGAGTTGTCGTTCGTATGGGGGCGACAGCTGATTAACGGAAAAACAGATTTTAAACAGATGTAAATGATGTTTGTATCTGAGTTCAATTTGCTGTTTTCAAGTCGTCTTTACTGTATTCTCTGTATCGTCCATATCAGTGAGAATTTGCAGCACATGTTTTTTTCTGCGTTGGCTATTTGTATTTTTCATTGGCGTCAGTTTTCATTTCGAGGTGATGTTCATATTTGTCCATTTCAAATTTTATTTGCTGTTTTTATTGTATTAATTTCGCATTTAGTGTTCCTAATATTCAGTTCTGAGCAATTCATACGAGTATGTGCTCCAAATCTTATCCTTTGTTTTATCCTATGTTTTATCGTTTATTGAACTAAGTAACACTTTAACGATGGAATTTTTCGTTAGCACTGTTACTGAATTGAAGTGGAAAGAAATCACGAAGTGATATTGCCAACAAATGATAACTAACACTCTAGTGAAGCGATATCATTCATAACATGAATCCAAATGAGGGTTTCTTTTGAAAACATTTGAAAAAGAATTTTCAATCAGTTTCGACCTTTGAGTGGCCATATGGATGGGCTGCCATACGGATGGACTGCACCCGCCGATTTTTAAAAAAAATTATGTTTACATACGTATTCTGATGTGAAGATTACGATTCCGAAAGACAAAATTGGTGCCTTCCCTTATTTCTAAAGTTACAGCCCGCCAAAATTCCGAAACTTTTCACTATTTTTATTGCAGGATATAAACTATACAATCGCATCATCTTCACACCTCATTTCACCTTAGTTGACACTTTTCAGTTCAATAATCCACTTCTTACAAAAAATTTGATTTTTAATAATGGATTCGTTTTTTTCTTTACATTGTGAGGTTATATACCAGTGGCATATAAAAAAAACAGCTTCGTCAATCAATACAGTTTTCATGAAAAAAAAGTTGATTATTAAACTGAAAAGTATCGAAGAAGGTGGAATCAGATGAAAAGGTGATGTGAATAATTACTTGTGTTTTTCTATAGTTTGTATTGTGCAAAAAAGACTGGAAAGTTGCAATTTTTTGGAACTTTGGAGGGCTCTAGAAATAAGCCAGAGCACCGAATATTTCTTTCGCATCCTTAATCTTTACGTCAAAATACGTAAGTACCGTAATGTTTTTTCAAAATCGGTGGGTGTAACCTAACTGAAATTTTACCGAAAGTGGGCCGGAGCGTCGAGTTTTGACTTCAGATTCGTGATCAGCGTACAAAAACGTACCTCTAATTGACAATTTCTGGTTAGGAATATACGGATTTTATTCCATCATTGATTTCCACCCCGTATAATGCTTTTAATAAGTAACGGATACATTCTATAAAGTCATCACAAAACTTTCAAAAAAGGTAATTTTTACCATATCCGCAAGAGAGTATTTCATGAATTTCAAGTTAATTTAACGTCTAAGTTTTTGACTATGGTAGTGACTGTTTCGTATGTTTGCACATAAAGAATAATTAGAGCAGATATGTTTGAAAAAAATATCTACAATTGCGAACTACAAAGTCATACACTCTCAATGCTTCACTTATTTTCGATCTTATGTGGTTGGAAAAAGACGAATTTTGATAAAAATATTCACCATGATCTTAATTGAGTTACTACGTGACAGTGAAATGGTATCTATTCGGTAATTGTACTCGATGACTGACATTTCCCTACTATAAAACACTACATTTGGATGCATTAAGATATATTTTATCAACTTCAGAACGCGACAGGTAGATACATTGTTGAATCAGCTGAGGAAAATAACTTATTACAATCGACATAATTACTGAGGTTATTATTAAATAATACGAAAAAGAAGTGGCCCGAGATTCGATTACCGAGGTACTCCAGAAGAAGAATGATAACCATTATAAGATACAAAATTTTCGCTTTGAAATTAGTAGGATTTAATGAAAAGTACTGCTGACTTCTGGAAAACAATTGGTGGAGTTTTTGTAGAAGGATCATGTGATCAAGTCGATCAAATGCTTTAGCAAAATCAGTGTATATCACATTAACTTGACAACGATTATCTAAGACATAACTAACATTTTGAGTCAATGCAATTAAATTTTTTATGTTGGATCTCCTAGACATAAATCCATGTTGTTGCGGAGATATGATATTACGAATTCAGTAATGTATGCGATTATGGATGACAATTTCGAGAAGTTTGGCAAAGTTCGATAGGATTGAAATAGGACAATAATTCCGAATATTAGAAAGATAGCTTGCATAATACAGGAAAAGTATTATTTTTGAACTGCAAGATTGAAAATTGTAAGTAAGATGCAGTCTTCTATCAAAAAGGATGGTTATTTTATCAGGACCAGAAGTGAACTTATTTTTTAGTTCAAGTGCTGCAATCAGGAGTTCCGATTCGCTGATGTTTTCAAAGTATATATCACTTAAAAACAATTTGAATTTGATAAGCATGAATGCAAAGTATCTTCATCAACTGCAGAGTATGAATATATACTGTGAAAAAAAATCCAAAACTATTTACAATTTCATCTGGAAAACCAATAGTGCAGTCATCATATTTCATCCTGCCTGGAAAGCGGGATGTTCTATCCTTGGAATGTACGTATGACCACAATGATTGAGGATCAGATTCTTGTATAGCATTTAAATAAGTATCGTATGCAGCATTGTTTTGGTTTTTGATGAAAAGTCTAAGGCTCTTGAATTCATAATTGTATTAACAGTTTTCTTGTATTTCTCGCGTAGTTTAGCTTAGTTTTTGACATTGCAAAAGTTCTTCGGATGTATACCATTTGGGATATTTATGTTTGAACAGTTTGAAAATGGAAACATGTGAATCAATAATATATAAGACCTCATAGAAATTATGACCAGCTAAATTTACATCATCACAATTCCGAAGGAAAGATCAATTCGTGGAAAGTAGCGCATTATATTATAATGCAGGATAATTAGCTCGTTTGAAATTATAATTTTTTTGATCATCATTTGAGTTGAAACTAGTTTCGCTAATCAAAAAATTATTAAAATCAATAAAATTAAAGCTGTATGATGAGACATATCTTCAGGAAGCATTGGAGCTCCGTCTCTTGTCACCTCACATTGCGTATTGGAAGTGATCAGGTCCAAGAGCCTATTCAAGTCATCTGTCTGTCTGTTTTTCAGTTAATCAGCTATGGCCCCCATACGAACGACAACTCTCAGAGTTGAGAAACTTGTGTGAGCTAAGGACTAACGAGGTCTTACCTTTTAACGTGTGACCCATAACACGTTATTCAAGATACTATTCCATTGGTTCGTATTTAGGAAGTTATTCATATAGAGAGCATGGGACTTGCTATCAAGAGCGGAGACACATACAAAATTAGGAGCATTGAAGTCACCAAATAAAGCTACATTTTTTTTCTGCAAAATTTCTAGTTGTTCTAATATTTCACAGAATACTTCGTAAGTCTCAGTGCTTACAGGTGGTGGAATATGAATCACACAAGAACGGCAGTACGGAAGTCAAACACACAAACATTAAATGAAGTGTGCTTTGAAAAACATCTACATATAAGCAAATCAATAGGAAGAGAAATTATTATGAAATGAATCAACATTTACTTTTCACTTCGAATACTGTTTTTTATAGCTAGCAAAACACGACCACCATTTTTTTGAGATGCAAGGTAAATTCACTTACGTACTTAAAATTAATTTATGATACGAAATATCCATCTAGTTCTTCGTTTGCGTAATAATTTGTCCTTTCATCTCTGACAAATAGTAATTTCAAAATATAAAAACTTATCAGGTAATAGTAAAACATCTAGCAAAAAAATAAATGTGGCTTAACAAAATAACATTTATTGTAAATAACTAAAGGTTATATTTCGAATTGTACTAGTATTTCTTGAAATACGTTTCTTAACCGAAACCCATCGAGCTCATCGTATCCTAATTATAATTTGATATGAAGAAGTAACTGTAAAGAACACAGTCAATGTCCTGAATTGTCTCATATTTCACAAAAAACAAGCAAAATCAAAAACAATTTCGTGAGTCAGGTCATGTTATGGTTTTTCCAGAAAAGGGCATTTTTACTGACAAAGATACTGAACTTAATGCATTGTTGGCAATAGAATGAATTTTTTCGAAATCTACAAGACAAATTGCACGAAATAACACTGTGTCAAATAATGTTGACAAAAGTGTTTGAAGCTAAAAAACAACATCAATACAAAATTCACCCGACATAAATCCAAATAATCCAAAAATACCATATTTTATTAATATTACTGTAAGAACATATTTACATACAGTATTTCCGAATAGTTGTATAGGTCGAAGAGGTTAGATTGGCCAGAACGCTCACCTGACCACACCCATTAGATTGTTTTCGTAAAGGCATCTCAAAAACAACATACATATACACATATGTACATATGTATACATACACAGAACTTCAAACATACACGACCTGAAAAATATAAAATGATGGCAGCACATCAGAAATGAAAGTTACAAAAAGCTGCGTTGTTGTCAACGATTAAAAGGAGTACATCTGAAGTATTTTCAAGTGATATATAAAGGATTTGACTCATTTTCAGACACAGTAAACCGTGACAATTTTATATGAAGCCAGAAAATTTAATCCAAGAATGTCAGAGAGAAACGAGTCACCTCAAGGCGGTTCGTTGCAAAGCCAAGCTTCGATATTGACCAGTGAACGATATTCGTCCACTGTCTTTCACTGTAGCTTTCACTGCAAGGCAACTAGTTAAAATCAGAGCTCAAAAAAACTTGTCGAACTGGTCGAACTCGAATAGGCATCAGAAAAATGAAAAATAGTAATTGATAGTTGATTTGAGAATTGAAACACCTTTCAAACAAGGTACGGCACAAACCCACTTATCGTCACAAAATTTCGTAGGGCATTTTATATGTAACAAAAATAGGTTTGACCTGCCCATGGAATTGAAAAAAAAATATTTCCTATAAGGTAGATGCGAATTTTATTCCACCATAGGTTTCCACACTGTATATTGTTTCATCATCGAATAAATTACGGGGTTGTAGGTCACCCGTTTACGAAACATCCCGTACGAGAAGTGCCCGATAAGGCCAACTGAACTGGATGCGGAACTGCTCACTTCACTGAATATTGTTTTCTCGATCGTCAGCCACCTGATATCCGATTTCCGAACGAGAGGATGCCATACAAAAATCACCGAATAAATATGATCCAGTGAGCTTCTGTTGGACCAGCACGTGTTCGGCACGTGCTGATGGACCAACAAAGCGCGGGTGGACACAGGTTTGGAGCAGCTGCTTCACGATTCTAATGTAGGTAACGAGCTTAATATAGTATTTCGTCCCGAGGAAACCTACATCCTGTAGAATCTTATCCCTCAAGTGGTGCTGAATCAACAGGCAGAACGGAAATTCAAAATACGCAGTGGTTTGTTCCTCACCAGCTGTACGCTATTCACGGCTTTACCTGTGTACTGGGTGTTATCAGTCTTTTGAATAATTGCCGAGTGAAAAACAATAACTAAGAGAAATGAAACACTACATAAACTGGTAGTCATTCTTTCTAGAACAGTCGGTTTAATTTTTTATTGGTTATATCCGGTCCAACTGTGTTGATAGATGTAGCATAACTTTTCTTATATTCAATTATGATTGAAAAAATCAATTACCTACACTAATGCATGATTTATCTGAAACTATATATTCATCATAACTTTAGAAAAGACCATGTTGTCCTAATGAACGGCATATAATTCGCTAATTAAAGAAGTATACTGTACAGAAGAAAAACAAAGTAGACAATTCGCTGAATCATAACGTTACTACTTCATAACATATTCCATCAAAATATCCAATTTTATTAATTACCAGTAATTTTGATGATAAAACGTTTAACGAAACTGTAAAAAGTCATTTTTTTCACAAAAACATATTGTCATTCCATCAAAAGAAGACTATTACCAAAAAATACTTAGTAACCAAACGGCAGTAGGGAAGTCAAACTAGGAAACGTCACTATATTAAGTCTCAATCCTACCGATTTCCTGGGTGTCAGTATGATAGATTATTTGAAGAGAGACATTGTAGGCATGCCCCCCGTTAACGAGCTGATAGTTACACTGTACCAAAATGTGTGAATTCACATAACATTACGTTGGTCAAAAATGACCAAGTTAATGTGATGTGAATTTTTTTTCTACTACTTGGGAGCCGTCTGACTTGTCGATTACTTCAAAATCTCCAAAGAACACTGCAGCCTCATAAGCTCATTATATTTTTTCTACCATTCCAATAATGCTGTTCCCTATACTAGTTTGAATACTAGTCTTCTGGACATTATTTGTGTTGCCCATGTTTGTAAAACATGTAGCAAAAAATAAATGTGGCTTAACGAAATAACATTTATTGTGAATGGTGATAATTCAAATTGTATAAGTATTTCATGAAATGCTTTTCTTAACTGAAACCCATCGACCTCATCGTATCCTAATTAAAATTATATATGAAGAATTGACTTTAAAGAACACAGACAGTGTCCTGACATGTCACATATTTCACAAGAAATAAGCAAAACCAAAAACAATTTTGTGGGTCAGGTCATGTTATGGTTTTCCCAGAAGAGGGCAGTTTTTACTAACGAAGTAGTACTACTAAGTATTTTTTCACCAGTGAAATAATACTTAACTGTCTATCAATCCTTGGTAACCCTCTCGCTATTGCCGTGTTTGTTTTTTTTAAAGAAAATTTGGCAGCTGCTGTCACCAGATGCAGATTTCCTCCACATCAAAATTTGGATGTTAAGCAATTCCTAAAAGGCTGTAGGGTTAGTGCCGATCACACGATGGCCGGTCTTTTTGAAATCTGATCATTTGGTATACCTACTTAAATTGTCTCTCATTATGTGGTTCCAGAACTGAATTTCAATCTTAATTAAAATGCTTTTCACTCACTTTTCTCTTCTCGATAGATTGACATAAAGTTTCTTATTTGTTTTTATTCTCTTAACTTCATCTTAGTCTACGAGGATGGTATTTTTCTCAGTCCAAGAGAAAATGAAAGCTTAAATCCAAAACTACGACTCCATGGACAAAATAATGAAAAAAAACCGTGTAAAGTCTCATATAAAAAAAATGTTAAATTATATAAAATAAAAAAAGGAAAAAGGAAATGCCGCCAATTTCAACCTGTTAAACAACTTCAAACGCACCATCTCAGTACTAAATACTTTTAGTTTTACTTTTACTTCAGGGAGAGTGGTGTATAGCTTTAAATTTAAGGCTTTTTTTATAATTGTAATATGAACTCTAGCTAACAACCTGCACTACGAACCACAACAATATGTAACCTCTTTGCAAATAGGAAGTGAACTCAGACAAAATAAATATGTGAACTCTCTCTCAATATCAACTGGTTAGTAAAAAAAACAAACACTCACATAACGCCTCTTTGGGTAGTTCATGGTCAACCATAGGTTCTGTTGAACCGGTGTGTCTTCAACACCAGCACTTTTAATTCAAACTCCCTTGTACCCATTACCGGTTTGCGATCTCACTACCGATTTTCCTTAAATTTCGCACTACGCGCTTAGACAAAATAACTCCCCTGTTTAGACCACCTTCCACAGCCTCTAAGGCTTAGGGATGGGACCCCCGATGTCGTCTCGACGAGCTTCGGTGACCGACTTTTCGTGTCTCTCAAAAAACTACCAAGCTCTCGCGTCAGCAACGCTAGCCACAAAAACCTCATCTCAGCGTTTTTTCACTTTTCCAAGCGTATGATCATCGACAGGATGTAATATATACATTTATTTGTTTAGTCTAGCCCAACTTGTACATGACCACAACGACGCTCAAAAGTCCGACAGTCATAAAGTAGTTCAGCGCTTTTTCAACTGGAAAAATATCGACACCGAAGGAACGGAGAGAAGACCAACGCATTAATCTCCGGAAAACACCCTAGCCCCATAGGCTCATTGAATTTTTTCTCCTATTCCAACAATCTTGTTCCTATACTAGTTTTCCTATATGTCATATTCTTCTGGACATTGTTTGGGTTATCCATGAATTATTTGTCTTCTGTACTCGAGTGCCTCACATTCGCAGGTGTCCTCTCAATGCTCAGTATTCAGTGCTGCAGTATTCAGTTCTGCTCTGCAGAAGTGCCAGCCAGGTTGTATGTGAAAATTTTGATCCGTTCATTTCGTTCAAGCCACGAATTGATGATGCATACACTTTAGTAGAAAGATGTGTACCGACCGAGTGGGTGACTGAAATGAGGATTTTTCCTTGCACTGTGAATTCCATCTATTCCGGTGATATGTGGTCTAAGAACATGTTTAATATTCGTACGTCCACATATTTCAAAATTTCTGTTTTGCCCGATCTCATGTAACTTGGTAAGTTTTCCAATCTGAATTGGTCCACTCCTGCTTCCCCATTATTACAAGATGTAAACGAGGAAGATTCAAAAATGATTTCAAATTGTAACAACTTTAATGTAAAATAAATATTATTGAAGATACTCATATATTCGTAAAACATATATTTATAATAAGGTGAAAATGAATCCAAATCAACAATTACCGATTTTTTTAGGACAAAAAGAAGCACAAAATATTTCGAGTTGTGTGCAAATTGTATTACAAAATTACTTAAGGTGTCATTCAACCATATTGCCATTTTAAATTTTGGGAATGATACCTTCCCTTCTAAAGAGGTTAATATGAGAGTTTTGAAAGGGTGCAAGTGAAAATGGAAGCCGGTATCATTTTAGCTGGGACACCCTGTACACACAACGTTGTCTGTGTGTTTGTTTAGCGTATTTTGTCACCATACTGTACATTTCTCTGAAGTCCCAATCCAAGATGGGTATTATGATAATAGCGTTGTCATTATAACTGCGTAGTTGTTCCTCTGATATTATATAATATGGGTGTTATCTCCTGATCTAACATTGAACCATGCATATCCGCTCTTTAAGTGGGGAAGTTCGTAAGATATAGGTGGTCTGATTGTCAACCATTTTCTCTAATGTGTTTCCTCAGCTATATTCCGATATTGAATATCAAAAGTGGATGCGTTTTGTGAAAGATTTTTTTCGAAGTGAAAGAATTCAATGTGATGCACAGTCATTGCTAAAGAATTATTAATGGGAATTAATATTTATTAAGTTAAACCGATCATAACCGATCTACAATCAAGAGATGCCACTAGCGATAAAAATAAATATCTCTGAAACCAAAATGCAAAAATTACATGGAAATATTGTACTTCCTTTAAATCGTAATTGCTTTATCAATACAGGCCGTTTTATTAGCTGATCCCACTATTGCTATCTCGGAAACGGTAAGACTCGCAAGGTCGGTTAAATTGGACAAAAACTTCCTATTTTGGAGAACTAGAATGATGATTATTTTTGAAATATTCGTCATATTTGTTTCAATCTGATCCAATTTGCAATGAGACGTTTCAGTCATTAGATTTCATCATCAACTTTATTTTTTAAATACGGATCTCTTATTTTTTCATCAATTTGTGTAGCCACTTGAATAACATGTATTTCAATACATGTCTTTCGCGAAGTTTTTTCATTAGCTACCTCAGAGCTACCTCAAAAAAGTAGGGACCAATATTTTTCTAACTGCAAATGTGCGGTACGCTCCTATTGTTGACTTCGTTCGTTTGTGTTGTTTTTCCATTTTCGGCAACCAAGTGTTGCCCATCTTTAGACTTGAGTACACCGCGCTGATGAGGCCAATAGCCAGAAACACGTGTCCGCGGTTTGTAGCACCTTTAATTTAGTCATCACGAAACACCAATCATATAGCGTGATCCTGAAGGTTCTCTGGTCCCTGGCGGATTTGAGTTCGTTCAATTCTTTAGATCCAATGGTTTATATATTCAGATGTATTCACATTACCCTGTGAAATTTCTATATGAGTCATATTTGACCTGGACGACATAATCCTATTATGATGTGTATGAATGAATTCTGTAATCTAAATTGCAATACGTTTCAACTGAGATTGTAATATTGTTACATTGCCAGTAGGATATTTGAGCCGGTTCTAAGCCTTCCCCCACCACTATGACGTATTAATTGTTTTTTTGTTGTTGTTTAGTAACATCAAGGCGATGTGACCTTGGAGTATCTGGTGCATGGATCGTACAGAATTTTTTTCATATGAGATTTTGTGTGTCTGTGACATAATGACGTAATTACATTTTGTTGGTGTGTGTGTGTGAGAGAGAGAATGCACGGAACATGGATTCAACAAGTGCTTGTCTGTGTACAAACATACGTCTGCATACTTCAAAGATCCTCCAAGTAATGAATGTTCCATCGGTGTGAGCCCACCAAGTTAGTAGCGGTATGACGTCATATCAGCAACCGTTCAACGGTAGGAGAGCGAGATGTTCACTCCACGACGTGTGGCTGAGTAATGCGTATTCATCGATGTGCCCTCACCTCTCTCGATACGGTGAAGGCTGTGACGTAACGCATCGCTCTAGCCTCGCTGTCGATGGTGACACGCACGCGGCCGAGGATTGTGTTACTCCCCCCATCACTATGATGTATTATTTGCTTTTTTTGTTGTTTAGTTACATCAAGGCGATGTGACCTTGAAGTGTCTGGAGCATGGATCATTCAGATTTTTTTCATATGAGATTTTGTGTGTCTGTGAGACATAATGACGTAATTACATTTGGTTGGTTTGTGTGTGTGTGTGTGTGTGTTAGAATGTACGGTACAGGGTTTCATCAAGTGCTTGTTCATGTACAAACATACATCTGCATTCTTCAAAGATCCACCAAGTAATGAAAGTGCCATCGGCGTGAGCCCACCAAGTTGGTACGTCTACATACTACACTTTCAACATTGAAATGATCTCTACATACGTCACACGATGTCGACAAGGTGACTTTGAAGAAGTCTTTACACTCAGACAAGACGACTTTGAAGTAGTGGGTTTGACATACATGGTAATGTTAGGATTTGACATTATCCTTCATGTGTACTCTGTACCAGTTTGTACAGAATAAACACACGTCTGCATACCACGAAGATCCTCTGACTAGTGCTCCTTCCTAATCAGTTTGGATGGTACCTATCGTGACACGTCTACACTCCCTGAAGTTCCAACGACCACTGCTTGCTCGTATCACCATCTGTCAACACATCGAGTTGTGATGGTGAGGAGGTCGCAAGACACTTTCAATTCTGGAATGACATCAACATTCTTCACACGATGTCGACAAGGTAACTTTGAAGAAGTCTTAACATGCGGACAAGGCGACTTTGAAGTAGTGTTTTGGGTTTGACATACACGGTAAAGTTAGGATTTGACATTATCGTTCATGTGTACTATGTACCAGTTTGGAAAAAAGTTGGTAACGCCCTCTCATTCAAAGATCCACCAAGTAATGAATGATCCATCGGTGTGAGCCCACCAAGTTAGTACGTCTGCATACTACACTTTTAACATTGAAATACAGACATACGTCTGCATACTCCAAAGATCCACCAAGTAATGAATGTTCCATCGGTGTGAGCCCGCCAAGTTAGTACGTCTGGATACTTCAAAGATCCTCCAAGTAATGAATGTTCCATCGGTGTGAGCCCACCAAGTTAGTGGTGTGACGTCACAGCAGCAACCGTTTAACGGTAGGAGAACGAGATGTTCACTCCACGGCGTGTGGCTGAGTAATGCGTATTCATCGGTGTGTCCTTAACTCTCTCGATACGGAGATGGCTTTGACGTAACGCATCGCTCTAGCCTCGCTAGTGTCAGCTTGAATAGTAGAGACTGCAATTAGTTTTTTTTTCATAATTGGAAACCAATAATGATTATGACCACTTTAAAAATATATCTAGTATGAACACGCCAGAGAAAAAAGTATAGTATACAGTACACAGTTATACAAGTGCTTCGGTTTTGCAAAATATTCAGTGAAAATCCCATATAAAGTGTTACTTGAACTATTCAATTCAATTGCTCGATTTTTCTAGTATTTCGCAACTTTGCGATTCCTGAACTATAATATCTATGCAAAAATTGTATTGAATTTATGAAAAAAAAAAACGATCGAATCGCTAAGTACTTATTAATACAACCTCACATTTTTAGGAAGTGCTTTCAAGAGAAAATCATGTGTAATACCTGATCAGGGGTATCGTTGAAAAAATCAAGAATAAAATCTTCGAATTTGAGATGGTTACAGTAACCACTCAGAATATACACATACAAACGCAAAATATGAGACTGCTCAGAAACACTGAAATTGATGAGTTTGCATTCAAAATTAGGCAAATTCACAATCAATCATATTCGGAAACTGAAAAATACTTCAAAATTGGAGACAGGCACTAGGTAAAGGAGACTAAATTTAATTAACTAACATTTGGTGAAATGATAATTTTCAATTTTAGTTGTTTCAATACATTTATTTCGTTCTACTCTCATAGAAACAACAATGGAGATCATCATATCAACATCACAACACCGTTTCCATGATGGAAATGGGACATAATTGGTGCGATGCTTTCGAGAGACCCCTAATAAACTTTACCCGAGTGTCGACATGTATAATATGCAATAATGTCAAACTTGTGACACAATAACCGTGGACATACTGGTCGAAAACAACAACAGCCCTTTTCAGGGCTACATTATTCATACAAACAGTAGTAGTAGTATTCACAGATTATGTGACAAATGACTACTTTGACTAAAGAAGTCGAAGTTGGGAATTTGTTAGTCATTGAATATCTGTGCATTATATGACAAATTACTACTTTCACTGAAAAGTCGAAGTTGGGAATTTGTTAGTCATTGAATATCTGTGCATATGATGAGTACTACTTCAACTGAAAGTTGAAGTTGACAATTTGTCATCATTGAATATATATGCATATACTGGCGTCCGAAATTATCCTCGATAAACCAGAACGCTATATATCAACTGCGCATGATCCTGACGTCCTGGGACCTGAATTTTGTAGAACCAGAACAAACCTGATATGATCTGGGTTGAAGAATATAAAAATTAAAATGCTTTGATCTGTTATATAGCAAAAATTATAAGAAATGCTAAAAAATATTTTAACTCATTTTTCAAAAGACTGATAGGTGGCGCCATCTTTCTGTCAGTAGAAAACCTAATATCAAATAAATGATTTTTAAAAAACCCTCGAGATAGGCAACAAAAAATTCCTTATTTATGCTGTGGGTTGACTACTCACAAATTATACCGAATATTACTTGAAAATTTGCATGTTTCGAAAAATCCATTGAAATAAGCTAAGGAAAATTATGCACAGAAGTTGAGAATTCCAATAAAAAAATCAAGCGTTTTTGTATAAAGGAAATAAGTAAATTAGATGTAAGATGGTAAAATGAAGGAAAAATTGATTTCATCAGCATAAAACATTTAAAAAAATTGTTTCATTTTACATGATGTGTCTTCGAAGAATCGATTTCTGCGAACATAATTGAAAATATTGATATCTCCTTCAGGAAGTGTCACGAAACAATAGTTATTTAACACCCACAACACCGTTTCCATGATGGAAATGGGACATTATTGGTGCGATGCTTGCTAGAGACTCCTTACAAACTTTTCCCGAGTATCGACATGTATAATATGCAATAATGTCAAACCTGTGACACAATAACCGTGGACCTACTGGTCAAAAAAACAACAGCCCTTTTCAGGGCTACATTATTCATACAAACAGTAGTAGTAGTATTCATAGATTATGTGACAAATGACCACTTTGACTAAAAAAGTCGAAGTTGGGAATTTGTTATTCATTGAATATCTGTGCATTATATGACAAATTACTACTTTCACTGAAAAGTCGAAGTTGGAAATTTGTTTGTCATTGAATGTCTTCGATTATGTTAACTTTACCGATACGGCATCGTTGATGTGCATATGAAATAAATCTCGAAATTGTGGTCAAATGTAAGACGAAGTGGCTAATATCTCGATAAAAATTATAACGTGTTGGTAATGACAATAAATTAACATTTTCAAATTTATGGAAATGTCGGATCTTCACACATTTTAATGACTTGTTTTTTATTCAACTGAACGTACCTACCTATCACAGTAAATATCAATGACACAGAAATAAACACGTCAGAGATTCAGCACGATACTTGGTTACATAGTTCATATTGTAAGAACAACCTGAAGATACAATATATTATATATCTATCTATCATCACATTTTGATAGGATAATGAAACATGGAGGCAAAGATATGTTCATGAAATTTCCTCATTTACTAGAAACTTTTAACCCCTCCCACTCATCTAATTTTAGTCACACTAATAAAATATATAAGAAATTCCATCAAATCCTAACAACCTCAAAAGTTAGTTTTTATGTAGATGTGACAGTTAACGGGTTTCAGCGTTGCACTTCTCTAACGCTTCCAAACTTCCAAACTGGGAAGTAACTGTAAAGTGATCCACTTGGTGAACATTGTGCTATTCATTCCTCCATGGTAATCTAAGGTCAAAGATTTTGAACAGAACAATAAACTGGCTTCTGAAATAAACCCTTTCGTAGAACCAGCATGCACAACAATAAATCGTTTACCATCATATCCTTCGGGTTTGCGTACACTTTTTACATTATTATCCTGCCAAGACTTCTTTTATTTTCTCTAGAATAAATCCATGTTTCATCTAAGAAAACCACTTCTCGTGGTTTAAAACTTCTTTGGTTTTCCTGGTATTTGCGTAAAAAAATGCTCGTTGTGAAACGATATTAGGTCTTTCAATCAAAGCTCTTCGATCATCATCTTTTTTAAATTTAAATTCCAGCTCTTTCAGTAAAACATTAAAAGACGATTTGTACATAGAAACAATTTCCTTATTTTTCAGCTCATCCTTCAAAGATCGAAGGGCAAGATGTTATTCTGGAAAAAATATTCAAATTAGTATAGGTACATTTCAAAATTCATAGAATAGGAGAATTGATATTATAACTGCACTTCGAATACGAGATACAAGTGAACCTTCAAATGTTGAAGAAAAATATATTTGACAATAAAGTTTGACTAGTTAACTAATCATCATACATCCAAGGCCTTCCCTGATACAGTTGTGACTGATGAAATTGATGGGGTTATATTTGTTTAAAAATTTTTCTCACTAGTCAGTGTCGCGTCCAAGTCACGTGCATCGAATGAAATCTGCTTTCTTTTTGGGAGTGTGCTGCACCGATACACTCAATTTCATTGGTTAAAAATGACATTTGTCAAAATTTACCCAATGGTATAGCTAGAATTAGAAGTCCCGGCGCAACACACTCAAACAGAAAACACGTGAAATAACATTTTTATCATATAGACATCTGAACAGTCAATTTGTACCGTCTTTCCTTCACCATGTATTAAGAAGGTGTACTCACTGTCTTTATACATATCGTACAGAGTATATCGTACTTCCATTTTCTGCCCTTCAGGTAAATCAGTTGTTTTCTTTTTGATACGATGTCTACTTTTTCCTGGAGTTGATGGAATGGGTTTGTGTTTATTTCTTTGTTTGATGTTGAACACCGTTTTTTTTTAGATATTTTAAATGCATCTGCAACTCTCTAAAATACAGTTAAGAAAAGTTATGACATTTCTTTTATGATTTTAATGGTTACCTTTTGAACAGATGAAAATAGTAACAAAGGTCCTCCATGTGCTCCCTCCCTTTTAGAATATTTGCACAAGTTCAACACAAATTGTTATGTTTGTGAATTGAGAATACTTCTAGGCATAATCTAAAAAGGAGTATAAATATATTGTACATGTTTTTGGCATGACTTCATAGATTTAATTAATGTTATTTCTCTCAATATTGTTTCCACACTCCCAATTACTCTTGTATAATATCCTGGTTATGCGGAATTATAGTCACAAATGTCAATTGTGAGGTTGGAAATATTAAAGAACATTTATGAATAAAACACATTGTATTGTACTTACTTTGAAAGTAATGATGCCAAGAGACATTTAGCTTTGAAAAAAGCTATTTTTGTAATATATTTGACTGCAAAATACTGTAAAACTGACGAAAACAATACCCAATAAGATAAAACAATGATACTGTCAACTGTCAATATCATGTCTGGCAAATGTAGGTAAATTGTAAAACACTGTCGGCTGTCTGGTAATCTCTTTCCACTGTTAAGAGTATTATTTATCACTATAACATAAGTCTTCGATTAGAAGACAAATGTTAACGAATTGTCATCTGTTCATAGCTTTTGATAGAAAGAGATGTTACATAGAGGGTGTGTGATTTCTATGATCATGAATTGATGACGCATCGGTGAAGTTAAAATAATCGAAGAGCTAAAAAGACACTTATCCAGTAATTTATTTGGTTTACCTCATGGTTGTAAAGGGTGGAAAACGCAACCCCTAAAATGTATTTCCAATGTAACTTTTTGTCTTATTATTTGATTACCATTTAAAAATGTATTTCCGATAGCCTGTTTCATTCTGAACAAAAAATGTCTCCTAGGTTTTTTGCCCAAAATAAACCAGTTCGCAGCAAAAAATTATTTTACGAACAACTACAGAGATACATCGTCATAAATGCGAACTGGATTTATTGTTATTTTGTAGTTAGTACCTGCATTTAACGATTAAAAGGTAATAAACGAAGCTAATTCATCATTAACAAAACACACAACATGTAGAAATGAGCCACGTATTCGCTCAAATATTCCTGAAGTCTCTCTGATTACCCTGCACGCATCGATGATGTGGCCATTTTTTTACTTCTTGGACATTCATTTGTGTCTCTGCATCCATGCACGGATGATTCAATGGAAACTCGTTTGTTAATATTAATGTCTGCAAATGTTTTGGAAACATTGCAATGCTACCTTTTTCGTTAACTGTCACATCTACATAAAAACTAACTTTTCAGATTGTTAGGATTTCATGGAATTTCTTGTATATTTTATTAGTGTGACTAAAATTATATGAGTGGGAGGGGTTAAAATATTCTAGTAAATGAGGAAATTTTATAAACATATATTTGCCTCCATGTTTCATTATCCTATCAAAAAGTGATGATAGATAGATATATCAACCTGTATCTTCAGGTTGTTCTTACAACATGAAATATGTAACCAAGTATCATGCTGACTCTCTGACGTGTCTATTTCTATGTCATTGATATTCACTGTGATAGGTAGGTACGTTCAGTTGAATAAAAAACAAGTCATTAAAATGTGTGAAGATCCGACATTTTGCACAGATATTCAGTGACTAACAAATTCCCAACTTCGACTTTTCAGTGAAAGTTATTTTCAGTTATTTTGTTCAAATAAAGAAACATATTACTTCCAAATTACTTCAAGACCTTCACAACCGTACGAAAGTGAACACCAATGCCTTCACACACTTTGGCGATCACGCTCTTCAACCTCAGTTCATAGATGGCGCAACTATATTTCCAGCTAATGTTTGTGCTCTCATGTTTTAAACATAATAAAGAATAAACATACTTACCTGGCGTGCCTGACGTCACAGCCAAGCCCAGCTCTCAGCTTGACGCGTTAACAGAAGTCGTTACGAACAAGCAGCGGTCGTTGCGCTATCGTTTAGAGGACAGATGGTAACACAGTCCTCGCTGCCTGCGCGTCACCATCGACAGCGAGGCTAGAGCGATGCGTTACGACAAAGCCATCTCTGTATCGAGAGACTTAAGGAAACAACAATAAATACGCATTTCTCAGCCACACGCCGTGGAGTGAACATCTCGTTCTCCTACCGTTAAAAGGTTGCTGCTGTGACGTCACGCCACTAACTTGGAGGGCTCGCACCGATGGAACATTCATTACTTGGAGGATCTTTGAAGTATGCAGACGTACTAACTTGGCGGGCTCACACCGATGGAACATTCATTACTTGGTGGATCTTTGAAGTATGCAGACGTATGTCTGTATTTCAATGTTGAAAGTGTAGTATGCAGACGTACCAACTTGGTGGGCTCACACCGATGGATCATTCATTACTTGGTGGATCTTCGAAAGAGAGGGCGTTACCAACTTTTTTCCAAACGGAAAGGGAGTTTTTAAAAATTGTTTCAATTATCTATTCAACACTGTATTACTTTTGGAATTTCGAATTAGCCATTTCTGTGTAATCAGCAGTTTCACATTCGTTTTATGACAATGCAAACTAAATTTTGGAAGAAATATACTCAAGACGAATTCATCTCGATGCGCTCTCACATACTGAATGATGGCGTTCACGATCACAACTCGTTATGCAGACGTGTGTTTATTCTGTACAAACTGGTACAGAGTACACATTAACGATAATGTCAAATCCTAACTTTACCGTGTATGTCAAACCCAAAACACTACTTCAAAATCGCCTTGTCCGCATGTGAAGACTTCTTCAAAGTCACCTTGTCGACATCGTGTGACGTATGTTGATGTCATTTCAGAATTGAAAGGTTCTTGCGACCTCTCCACCACCACAACTCGATGTGTTGACAGATGGTGATACGAGCAAGCAGTGGTCGTTGGAACTTCAGGGAGTGTAGACGTGTGCACTCTCTGTCACGATAGGTACCATCCAAACTGATTAGGAAGGAGCACTAGTCAGTGGATCTTCGTGGTATGCAGACGTGTGTTTATTCTGTACAAACTGGTACAGAGTACACATGAAGGATAATGTCAAATCTTAACATTACCATGTTTGTCAAACCCACTACTTCAAAGTCGTCTTGTCTGAGTGTAAAGACTTTTTCAAAGTCACCTTGTCGACATCGTGTGACGTATATAGAGATCACTTCAATGTTGAAAGTGTAGTATGTAGACGTACCAACTTGGTGGGCTCACACCGATGGAACATTCATTACTTGGTGGATCTTTGAAGTATGCAGACGTATGTTTGTACATGGATTAGCACTTGATGAAACCCTGTACCGTACATTCTCACACACACACACACACACAAACCAACCAATTGTAAGTACGTCATTATGTCACACACACACACACAAAATCTCATATGAAAAAAATTCTGAATGATCCATGCACCTGACACTTCAAGGTCACATCGTTACTTGATGTTACTAAACAACAAAAAAGCAAATAATACGTCATAGTGGTGGGGGGAGTAACACAGTCCTCGGCCGCCTGCGTGTCACCACTGACGGAGAGGCTAGAGCGATGCGTTACTTCACAGCCTTCACCGCATCGAGAGAGGTGAGGGCACATCGATGAATACACATTACTCAGCCACACGTCGTGGAGTGAACATCTCGCTTTCCTACCGTTGAACGGTTCCTGCTGTGACGTCATACCGCTACTAACGTGGTAGGCTCACACCGATGGAACATTCATTACTTGGAGGATCTTTGAAGTATGAAGACGTATGTTTGTATACAGACAAGCACTTGGATGAAACCCTGTACCGTGCATTCTCACACACACACATCAACCATTATATCACACGCACACAAAATATCAAATGAAAAAAAATTCTGAACGATCCATGCACTAGATACTTCAAGGTCACATCGCATTGATGTTACTAAACAACAAAAAAAGCAATTAATACGTCATAGTGGTGGGGGGAGGCTTAGAACCGACTCAAATCTCCTACTATTGCCCATAACATAGATTTCATAGTTGGGACATATCAAAACTTCTATTTTTACAGCTATGTCTATTCTCTTATATAAATTCCAAAATGAGTGCAATGCTTTTATTCAAGTTTTCCAAATTTACAAGTTTACTGGTTACAATATAATTCATCACTTCATTTATAACATGGGTGTTAATCTTGAAACGATTTATTTTCAATTTAGATTCATCTATAAAAAGCGTTTTCTTTATGGAGGAAATCAGAGTTTTCCCACGGATTTTTCTGAAAATTCGCATCTCGCACAATCTGAAGAAAATGAAAATTGTAAGGGAGAAACGTATTCAGGTATAGGAAATGCAAATTTCTAGATCACCCTGATGAGTTACTGTGTAAATTCAATGTATTTTTCATAAAGGAAATTGCACTGTTTATCAGTAACTTGTATTTTATAATTGCCTATCAAAAAAAGAGCTAAGAGTTGCACAAATACTCATCTTAACGTTTTGAAGGCCAAAATCTGTCTCCGTCCTCAGAACTGAGAAACACAACTATACTAGCAGTTTTTAGTTGGTTCGATTTATTTTCAAGCCTCGTACTACGATGTAGTACAAGGTATTCTCTCTGATCTGAGTCTGTTGCAATTTTGTCACATTCCATATATTTTTTAAAGAGCTATCTGAAATACACTTATCTATAGATATGAGGTTTTACGATGACTCGTTGAGTTCACGTCCCTTAGCGTGTGGTTCATTGGCGATTATTTTTATCTCAATGGTCATCATCGGATTCCGAAACGATTTAGAAAAATTTTGATCCTGTTTATCATCTATTTACGCAATCTCTATGTTATAATAATAAAAGTTCTTCTTATACGAGTATGGATGAAACTTCAAGGTCATTGAAATTGCGTGAGACAGAGATTATATTATAAATAGACAGGATCAAAATTATCCGAACACGTTACAAATTAGCTCTATTATCAATTCTTTTGTCAGTAAATTGCTCTGAGATATCAACAACAGATTTTATGTATACAATAAATCAATTTTAAAATCATCATACGAATACAAAACGCCATGAGCAGTCTTTTTGTTTGGATTCAGCACTTTGACCCATTAACAATTCACAGATGTGGAGTTGAAAAAATTCAATGAATTATAAAATGACTGCATTGGTGAGCTGGTAAATTTGTCTCCGAAATATTGGTCCATCATATATCTAAAGAGCGAATGCTGTAGCTATTATAATTGTCAGTTGGTCGATAAAGTTTCAGAGGGACGGAAAATGATTTCTTATTAAGTGATCGAGTGATCATTATAGTTATTCATCATAATGGACTTCAAAACAAATTTATTTGACATTCAAACCACTACATTTGTTGCAAACAAGAAAAAAAAAACTTCAGCTCATTTTAAATTTTTATATTTCCGACTTTTCATGCTAATACACGTTTCAACATATTTGCTAAATCCAATCCTACGTTTGTTTTTTTTTACAGATTCATGAGAGTGACAATTATGTGTATTTTATTTGATAGGTAATTTCTTATTTTTTACTTTATTTCCATTCACCTAATGCCTAACCCTCAATGCCTATTTCAGTACCTACAGCTCTTGAAAGTTATTTTTGATAAAATGTTTGTAATATATGTGTCTACTGTGCCTTAAAAAATGACTCTTGTTATAGAGCGTCACGAGAAAATGGTACGTGACAACAGAAAAATAACTCAATTTTCTTTCTCTACTACCGATGAACACTGTAATAGTTTGAAAGCTGTGACAATAGAATCTCTCAGTAGTCAAAAACTCTTTGAAATACTAATAATTAAATATCTTTGATTTTTTTATATTATGCATTAATTTGGAACAAAGGACTCAACAAGAGTTGACAGGTTGACATACTTCAGGTATCTATCATCTTTACGTACAATGAACATTGTCCCATAGTTAACCAGAGATCTAACAGGAATACCTCCTGGTGGAATAATGATCTGGCACGTATGAGACAACAAACAAGGAAATCTTGAAAACGCAAGGAAATCAGAAGTACAGGATCAATATAAAAGTCGCTAACTGAATATAACAAAGCCCTGAGGAAAGCCAATAGGGACACACGAAAAAGACAATGCGAGGAGGTTGACAACTAAGTATATGTCAGATTCTACAAGATAGTCTCAAAGAAACCTCAGGTTTCGATAATTCACTCAAGAACAAATATCGCGAAGTACACAATTAGTTCAGAAATTACAAATCTATAATCGAAGTACCGATCAAATTCAGAATTGCAAGCCCCCAAAAGAACGTCCAGGGAGAACTGACTGGTGCCAAAAAAATGTGTACCTAGATATGTACCTAATGGAATTAGCCGATACTTGATGAAAATCCATAACTTTTTCAAGTAACACTTCATTGCGAGACTTTCACTAGACAGTTCATAAAATCGCAACACGTGTTTAATTGAACAAGCGCTTCCTCAGGTATGTTCATAAAATGTTTCTTGTTGAAGTAATAGATTTGAAAAAGAATAAATAGGCTGTGAACTCATTTCAATCATACAAGTTGCCAAGACCAGAATTTATTCAATAACTAGTGGGCCGCCCGGCTCCGCACGGGTGCAATGCTGATACTAAATATACATATAAACGCGTGCGATCGCTGCTAATTAAGGGCTATAGGGCGAAGCGCAGCCTTCGACGCGCTAGTTATAGGCACGCTACGCCGACTACCCGACCGGTACCGCCGCAACAGCTGCATTTTAAATCACAATGTATTTAAGGTACTTAACTGGATAAGGATTAATGTTGCATTGTTTGAAATCGCTTCGTAAATAAGCCATCGTTTTTCGAGGATAAGTAAATGGTTATTGTGGGTTATCCCTAAGAGATAGACATATACCATCGCGGATTTTTTGTTCTATCTGGTAGGGTTCAGCCAGCGTTTGCAATGTACGCACAAAAAATTGTGTTTATTTACGACATCACATTAGAAACCTCTAAAATTATCATTGTTTCTCTACTATATTATGCATGTTATATACATATGAACTTTCCTCTTGAATTACTCCATCTTTTAAAAAATCCCCATCAAAATCCGTTGCCTCGTTTTAAAGATCTAAGCATACATAGGGACAGACAGTGGGAAGCGGCTTTGTTTTATACTATTTAGTGACGCTGCAAAAAGGACCGAAACTGTGTGTAATCCTCAGAGGAAGTCTGGTTCTGGTTTACATACCCAAACATAGAGACTGATTAGGGCCACCTTCATACTGAGACCTGAGAAAATTGGACAGTAGGCGACGAGGGCCTTGGAGAACAATCAATCTCATGTCATTTGCATTAAAAACTACTCGACAGACGTATTAGGGGCACCGCATCGAGACCAATGAGTCAGTCAGATATGTCAACAGACACTGCTTTATGCCGGGTCAGGTAGAAACCAGAGTATACTTACAAGAACAAGGAAGTATTTTAGCTGCATTCTTAGATAATACGCATTTGATAATTCGTCTCTAGAATCAATCATCCAGGAGTCGAGAAGAAGACGGATCGACGATACAAGCAGCAGGCGGGTAGACTGCAAGCTTAAAGAAATATTGGTAATGAAACAAATTGCTAGGGGCTATCCTCAGTAATCCCTGAATATTATGAAAAGATAGACCAAGAAAGGACTGAACATAAACTAACGCAAAACCGGATTTATGGGGTAGGATATGGGGGTAATTACCACCGCCCCCCGATATCAATATTCAATACTAAAATGAAAGGTAGAACTGGGAAATCTGGCGTAGAATAATTTCGAAACGAGCACTGTTTCCGAAAACCAGAACTGCAACGCTCTTCTCAACCCACGTTTCGCAAACCAAGGTGGCGTCTTCAGTAAATGAAGTACACTAATTCCTGAGTCTGAAACTGGTCTCTATTTATATTCAACAGGGTAAAATCTCGCTTTCGGACACATAATGATTTCGGGTAGAAATTCACGGAAAATGCTTCATAAAAATACGCCATACTTTGCTATTTCCAGACTTTCAAAAGTATCCAAAAATCTAGTGTCACGTACCGATCTCAACAATTTCAGACAGATTTTAATTATTCTATGTCCGTTCTTTAGACATTTTGAGAGATATTCCTCTGGTCTCTGTATTCCTGTTTTTTTGTCACAGTTCTAACAGCTGATTTTAATTACCACCGTTTTTTTCTTTTCCCAACATCTTGGGTTGAGATTTGCGTATTATTTGTTGGAGCGAGCAGAAAATTTTCAAGGCTATTTTAACGTTCAATTTTTTTAAGTTTGAACTAATCCGATAGTGTATCTTGGTTCAAACGGAAGGACAATGAAATATGAACTGATGTCTCTTCGAAAAGTCGAAGATTTACTAATATTCTTCCCCATTTTACGTTTCCTAATTACCTTATATACTATATTTAAAGGATACCCACTGCTTAAAGCTAGGTTTCTGATAACATGGTATTTTTCCCCACTCAAGGGGATCGTAACAAGCATAATGATGAGAGATCAGGAATAAATTTGAAAGCACTGGTATTCATCAATTTCAAGACCCTGATTACTTCTAATCACCAAGACATCTAAGAATGGTAAATGCTCGTAGTTTTCAATTTCATATGTAAACTCACTGTATGGGAATCTGTTGCTGAGAGTTGAAACAAAGTCATCTGTCTACCTTAGATGTCTTTGTATCAAAAATCGCAAATATATCATCTGCATATCGGATCCAATCGGGATCCAATCCATAATTTTACACAGTCACCGTAAGGTCTCCATTGGGATCTTCTGACCACAAACTAATTTCAGTGTTCACCAAATTATAGATGATTATTGGGGAACAATCTAAGCCGCGCAAACTTGGCATTACAGATCAGCTGAATGGGAGGATCTTCAAGACCATTTCCGAAATTTTTCCTGGATAGATGTTTGTTTCAGCTCTAAAGATCTATCGACTTGTGCTTCTGAAGTCACGGAAGTTATTCTATCGTCCATGGATGCATATATTTATTTTTCTAACAGCAAAACTTGGTTCAACAAAAATTGCGCCTCCAAAAATCTCGCCTACCAGCAGTGGCGCAAAAATCCCAGTGCCGAAAACCGAACTAGGTTTGTTAATGCTCGCAACAGCTGCAAACTTAGGATAAATGAAAGTAAAGAATTTTACAATCAGAGAATTAGGAATACACTGCTTACCAATCCCAACGGGTCTAGATCCTTCTGGTCGTTAGGTAAAGCTATTATTCAGAACTTTACAAAATCCATAATTTCACCACTAACAGAAGCGGATGGTTTAATTGCCACAACAGCAATAGAAAAAGCAAATCTACCAGCTGAAGAATTTTCGTCCCACTCCACAATCGATTTTCTGAAGGGGCGCCACCCACTATTCCCACACTAGAATCCACAATTTCGGAAATTACTTTTGGACAGCGTCTAGTCAGGCTAATTTTGAAACAGCTCAATATCAACAAGGCGTCTGGCCCTGATGAAGTGCCCGTTATCGTACTTGAAAAGTGCGCGAATGAGCTCGCACCAGTATTTTGCAGACTTTTCATCCTGTCTTACAAAAATCCAGGCATCTATTTTCTCCAAGAAGATAAATGTCTTCGACTCGGAATAATGTCAGGTCAGACAATTCCGCTTTCCGATAAGTTTGTTGGGGGTTAAAATGGACACCAATATATCTTGGCACAATCATGTGCGCCCTTGATAGCCTGGAAGGTTAGAGATTTGTCTCTCTTGTACAGATATTTTCACGGAAAGTGTTCCAGTCACTTGACACATTTGATCCCACCATGAGCGGTACATATCAGAAATACGCGACGGTTTGTGGCTGCTCATCGTTTTGAGGTTCAACTCAGTGAACCTCGAATTTCACTATTTAAGTAGTCTTTCATCTGGAGAACTGCGTTTATGTAGGATACACTTCCTGAGAACGTATTTCCAAATGGATTCAATCTCCAGCGATTCCAATCCAATGTGAATCGCTACTTTCGCACAGGCACCGTTCTGGGAGTGCCTTTAAAATTTTCCTGTAGTGCTTGTGCTTTGTCCTTGAAAAAAGACCGTGAAAAGTAATTTAACTCTTCTTTTGCTTAAAATTGAAATTTGCTCATGAACAGCTGTAAAGGAGGTTTTTCGTTGCCGTGCATTGCTGCCCGTAGAAATAATTGGAAGCAATTCTGTCCTTGCATATTTTATTGGTTGTATGTAATATTCGATGACTTCTTCAATGAGACCATAGACCCTTAGAAGATCTCTCAAATATTTATTAGCTTTTGGTATAAAAACACTTCGAACAATACATCTAATAATACTATAACTCTCCATCTTGCACTTTTGCATTCTCAATCTCATCTATGGATTCATGTGAATTAACAGACCTTGGACACAGTTGGATGACTGAAAGAGTTTTAAACTTATTGGTTAGCCGTTCAGCAATTTTATGAGAAGTGGAACTTATGGTGTTGACAATTGGTCACACCGACTTTCCATTTGGGTAGACTACATATTTAAGGAAGTATACGATTGGACACCTTTAGACTCCTATTCAAAGGCGTTGCCATCAAATTTTGACAATTCTTGAGTGTTTTTCACTTCTGTAACCATGTTAGGCAATCGATTCCTTGATAATGTATTATAAGGACCGTTTTCAAATAAATTATCAATTTTCTCATGTTAATCTGATTTATTCAATATCACAACCATATTGCCTTTGTCTGTTTTCATATATAAAACATCTTCCTTCTCTAAAGATCTGAATCCGCCCTTGGCCCAACGAAATCGACCATAGTAGCATTCATCAAGAGGACCAAGAGAAAGATGACCTAAGACCTCGGAAACTTCGATGTGAAGAGTTACATCTGTCGAAGGAGGTCAAATATCTGGAAGTGATACTAGATTCCAGGCTGACCTGAAACCACCATCTAGAAAGACAGAGATAGCACTGATGCTAGCCAGGTGGGCCTATGGAAAGATATGGAGCTGAAGCCAGATATGATATATTGGTTCTACACCATGGTGGTTAAATCCATGATAACAAATGACCGCCATTAACAAACTGGGCAGGGTGCAAAGACTTGTATGTTTGTGATTAACGGATATAGTAAAAATCTGCCACAACTGCATTGAAGACACTCTCAAATCTGTCTGAATTACACAGCAAGGCTGTGTAATTCAGACTGGAAAATTAACCGAGTTACATGGAATCGGGCGAAGCAAAAATTTCGGAATATGCGGAGAAACGAACATCAAACAAATTCCCGAAACACATGACATCGCAATATCATGTTCGACATACACTTCGCGGTTAAAGTATCGAACCACGAAGAGTGGAGAATAAAGAGTCATGCCGAAATAACTGTTACCTGACATATTCACGGGTCGAAAACCGAACATGGAACGGGAGCTAGAATTTACTGTGTATGGAGAAATCTTCATTTCATTTACTCGCTTGGTCAGTACACATCAGCCTTGCAGGCTGAAGTATTTGTAATCTTGTAATGTGCAAGGAAATTAAATTTGAGGCCTCAACGAAAGATGGATCGATATTTTCACATACAGACGGGCTGCACTTGGGGACACTGATGAACCCAAATGTAACATGCAGACTTGCCTGGGAATAGCAGAGAGAAATAGATTGACTATTATATAAGTGGTGATCGGACCTCAGGTATCACATGCAACGAAAAAGCTGATGAGTGTGCCAGACACGGATTATCAAGTCCATATTTGGCCCTGAACCAAATATGCGTGGTACCAGAATATTTGGCACGGAACCGAATTGGGAGGCGAGTCTATAAGGAACATAAAGAGTATCGGGTACATACACGGAAAAACCTTCATGAAGGGAATGTACGAGAACTACTTCAACAAAGCAGGGATCGCCTCAGAACAATTATAGAGCTACTCAGTGAGCAGTGTTCATCAAGAAGGTATCGGAACAAAATAGAAATGTACAACGGAAAAATGCAACAAAATGACAGAGACTGATTATCATATTATATGCTGATGTGGAGCACTAGATCACAGAACGCAAACAATTCATGGACAACCCACCATATGACATACATCCAGAAAAAGACATGTGCAAACTAGTACAAGGAACAAGATTGTTGGAATGGGTGTCATGAAAAGATGAGTCCATGAGGATGCAGTGGACAATGTGTCAGACGGCACCCATTTAAAAAAATATTCTGAAGCTTTTCTCATGAAATGAATGAATCAGTTCTTTTTTAAGAAGTTTTTTCAGGGCAATTACAAGTGAATGACAACTGTTTTGTATCCCCATAAAAGTATTTGTTTGCATTTCTTCTGGTTCTCTACTGCAGTACAAATTACATTAAACATGAAACAGTATAAAACATCGAAAATTGTAAACTTTCGCATTTATCTCCGGCCGTGATTTACAGTTATTCATGACTGACATTTCGTCTACTGCTGCAGTAGACATAATCACAGGCGATGTTTCCGAGTTGGTGCTCTAGTTGTTGTTTCCGTCGTTTCGATCGCATTAACAACTATGCTAACCAAGCGTCTTCAGTTCTATCAGGTTGGAGCCTAGCTACCTCACCCTGGTAGCTGATTTTTGTCAGAAAGACAAATGGGTTCATGACTAAGAGGTGGTGGTAGTATGAAAGTCCTCAGATATCAGTACCGCCCTTCACGGGGTACCCCTACCTGGCTGGGGTGGGTTGGATGAAGAAATTGTTCATCATTTAACGAAGGACATAGGGGCCTCATTCGACAGAGTGTCGGGACCTTCTATATCGGAAGGGGTCGTCTACAGCATAATCTATAGCTTTCCTAACTAACGGATTTTCGTGAGTTTCCGCGCTATCATAAACACGCCGATTCCTCGACTGAATGGGCTGCTGAATGGAAGGCAGCTACAAATCTTTGCGGATGGCTTCATTCCGCACGAACCATGGAGCATTCACAATCATCCGTATCAACTTGTTTTGTACTCTCTCGAGAATGGAGATGTTAGACGAAGCCGAACAACGATACTCATATTTGACTCTGGTGTTATATTATTATTAGGTGGCGTGGCTTGGTTTCTTTAGATTGGATTACCTGACCTTGATTGTGTACCTCTGAGGCCGGGTAGCCAGATTTTATTGATGTTCATTGCCTCTTATTTTCGCTGATTGTTTATTACCAACCAGAAGGAATCCGGTATACCCCGGGTGTTGCTGAAGGTTCTTTGGGATCCTTTGCTGACTTTCACATCTTGTATCTCTAAGATTATCCCAATACAGTCTAACATTTCTAACATAGGTAAAAAAAGATTTTCCCTTGACCACCCTAACCTGGGTTACATCGGTGTTTCCTCTCCTGGGTCTTATGACCCGCTCGAACTCTCTTTCACTGTACCCATTTCCTTTGAAGGCATTTTTCAGGTGATTGAGTTCCTCAGGAAGACTCTCACGATCACAACTACGTTGTGGTCTCTGCTCTCTCAACCAACTTATTACATTTCTCTTTTGTAGTGGCTGGTGGTTACAGATTTTGTTCAGGTACCTGTCTTTGTGTATTGGTTTGCTGTACACTATGTGGTTCAATGCACCATCTTCATCTCCAAGTTTACTGTTGTTATATTTGAAAATGAGATTCAGAAAATGAAGCCAATAAAAAAATTTGTGAATTCTGGTCACCAATCAAAAAATTTCAGTAATCACTTGATAGGTTCATATTTAGACACTTCGATTTGATAAACATGTTGCGAAACTTAAAATAACATATGCTGCTCTGAAACTAATATATCCCTATGGAGCAAATATGATCATTAAAACTAAGAACATGTTACGTAATTCATTGGTGTTTCATATTTCAGCCATTGTGAAGTTTTTATGAAATCCTCAGAAATGAAACCCCGGAATATTTATTCAAGAAAATCATATTCAGAACTGAAGTTCATAATTTGAATCTAAGGAGAACAAATATGATTGAAATCCATCCACTCCATAAAGAAATTTTCAAGTCTTGCTCCTACAAAATTGCGACCGTATGTAATTCATTGGATGTACTGAATTTAGTTTTATCTTCTATGTCTTAAAAAAAAGTTCAGCCCTCATAGCAGTAATAGTCGCTTGATTAAAATGTTTATTTTCAGTGGTGTTTTATTCTTCTATCTCTGAAATAATTCTTTTTAATTGGTATCGGTTAGAAGTATTTCGAACTTATTTTGTACTGTTTTCATTTTCCTTTTTTGCCGTGCAAATATGTGAAAGAATCGGTCAACATACCTGACAATTAAACTTTTGTGTGTCATTATGTTATCGATATCACCATGTATATTTCGCCACCGTACATAAGAAAACATAAGTAAATTCACTTCCGTCGCTTTCTTTGATGTTTCGGGTCGAGATTTTATTTTTTGCTGGCATGTGGCGGGGCAGGAGGGTATCGGCTAAGAGCTGTTGTGCACCTCTGCACGAGGTTCGATCAAAAAATATGTGATCATGATTAGATGAATGATACATTGTAAAAATGAATCTGGAGGCATATGTAAACTTCCAAACTGTTTAGCTACTGTATTACTATATGTCTTGAAATGACTATAAACCCACATTTGTTTCAGTCAGTGTCGTACTAGCCGCCGTGGCAAAATTTGTACATACTTCTCATGAATGTTTTCTTAAACATTTTTTCAAAAGATATCCAATAACATAGCCCAAGCTGTTGCCTTCTGAGTGGCTAGAGTTCTATAATCATTTGTCTCTACTCTCAAAGGTTTATATGGATTTTTTGGAACTTCCACAAGAATCTTCATTCTATTTATGTCTGCATCTGTAATACTAGGTAGAATCTCACTAATATCTCTTAGACAATCAGTTCCTAATGCCTGTGAGAAATACTGAAGTGTAAATGTGTTTTTGAAAGCTCTGGAAATTTGAATAAGAGTTGGGTTTCTGGCATTTCCACGAATATTTCTAGGTTGACCAGAATAATTTTCCACACAATTCTGATTTATATTCCTCGTCAATATGTAGGAGTGTCCTTCACTATGTAGGTTTTCCCAAAGTTGGAGAAATGCCGAAATTGTTATCTGCCACCCCTCAATGAATCTCATTTGTCCAGTCGTGTTTTTCCCTTTTTGTGACATTACAGTTAATTTGCTAAAAAATTATAAAACAACGATAAAAATAAAAACAACAATAAAAATTAATTGGCGCTCCGGGGCGACTTCATCTGAAGATCTTGATTTGCCAATGTTCTCTCTCTCATAGAACAAAATGTAATCTCCAGAGCTTCCAATAGATTCAATACATCGCCAGAACACTTCGTGACACGACTATCTTCAAACTTAAATCAGTCCGTTTCATCTTTGACTAAGGCACAATGACCAAATTCAACGCCAGAACTACAGTGAACAATGACTGCATGAATATTATAATAGTGGTCTGCTAGATTGAAATGTTCATCTATTTCGAACCTTCGAAAGAGTTTATTGCTTCCGTCAGAGGTTGAGTCTTGTTTGAAGATCATCAGTGTTATTATAGATTGACTGGTGCCTCAGAAAATCAATTTGTTTTGATGTTCTAAAAAAAGGTTTATTGAAATATTTCGCACCGTCAAATATATTTGAATTTGAAATATCAAACACTTTATCCATTTTTTCAATGAATGTAGCCGTTCCTATTGCTGCTGATGGTATCTGATTGAAACTGGCATAGGTATTCACCGCTGTAGCTAACGAATGACTGAAAACTTACCTGGCTAATTTAACCTTCATCCTTTGAAAGTTAGTTGGAAATAAATGATAATCAGTAAGTTTGAGTGATAGTCTATATTGCTTTTCCTTATCCAAGTTGTAAAGTTGTTTAAGATGACTTTTGTTCATTGTATATTCATCAAATTTCAAAAAGTCACCGAAAAAATGATTTCTGCTACATTTCAGCAGATGTAAAATATTTGTTTCTCATCCAAAAAGAAATATTGCTGCTCTACAGTCACTTCGAGATCTTTTCTGGCTAGTAATAATCGACAAATTTTCACCAATTCAGTTGAAGAATTAATATTATAACAGCGACGAAAATACATACTTGATAAAACTTACCGACATATACAACGTACTTGTCTCTAGTTCACAATATTGACACAAGGGGGAGTATTGTTTATTTTGAATGAGGTCCACCATCGACGAATTGGTCAGAGGGCAACGATTATGGACATACAGGATTGCTTACTTTTGCGATTTTGTTAGACACGTCACGTGGTGTCGTGACGTAACAGTGGTGACTCTGGATTGATTCGGTACTGCACTTTTAAATTAAAATAAACAAATTTCATGTAAATTCCTTATTAAAATATTATTTTTATATAGGATTNNNAACACACAGTCTTATGGCAGCTACTAAAAGTGTCACCAGTGTTACGTCACATCTGCTCGGCGCTTGTTTAACGTGGCGATATATGTAAGTTAGCAATCCTGTATGTCCATAATCGTTGGTCAGAGATTACTGGAGAGCAAGAGGTTGAGACTAAATATTTGCGAGATTTTGGAATATAAATGAGGTGTTAAAAACATGCCTACTAAATGCTAAGGATGTCTCCGATCACAAATTTCCAAATGATAAAACATATTCTTGCCAAATGGCTTATCGGGTGCAAGAAACGTTTCACTCCGAATGATTACGAGTTGTCAAGGGCATCCAACTGAGAAGAAAAAAGTTCAATAACACATCTAACTATTGAAAAATGAAAAATATGAAATAATATTTAAAAATTAGACAAGAAAACGAATTATTGTGACCTGAAATGAAAAGGAATAATTGAATGTTAATATCTCCATTGGACCACACTACCCTGCCCGGATAACCAAATTTCAAATCTCACTTCCGGCCGTGAAAGTTTAAAACTACAGTTCAATTATTGAATGAATCAAATAATTCAATACTATGTAAACTATAAGATGAAGATAAACCGGTGTGCTGGTGTGGAAACTCACAATCGAAATGTCAGTAATAGTTTGATTTGAAATATAAATTTCAATTTTTTTTTTAACTTTTTTTTGTCATTTTTCTATATTATTTCATCCTAAATTTTATTGTTACATTAAATTATTACTTTTATCCATATTTTTATAATATTTCGGTCCTGTATTTTTAATATTATCTACTTAACCTTCCATTCACACATTTTTAATTTTCAGTTCTCATAGATTTCGAAAATGGTAAGTAACACCTGTAACATTCACCAATATAGGAAATCGGTTCTGACTGGGCTGCAGTACTTGTCACATTACCGCATACCTAATACCTTCCACCCTGGTATCGCTGGTAGAAAACCTTTCTTTAAAAGATATCTAAACGACCGTTGCATAATTCAAATAAATTCATTTTATCCGTGTGTGAATAACGAAAGATCCACGAGAACTGAGCTCACGCCCCTTAGCGCCCTCTCGCGATAAGAAACAGTAGTGACGTTTCAGTTCCCACCACCACAATGGCACCTTAGAATGGGCCATAAATTGGTAGTTCAGTAATCAACTTCACTTTTATGATGCGACTGTAAACTAACGGGAAGCTTATTTACTTCATGAGCATTCATTGTGCTTCTTTTATTACTATCTGTGACTGATAAATTTTATTTCAATATTTGAGAAATTTGTCAGGCGGTAATGAATCTCAAAGGAGAATTCATTTGTATTTAAAGTAGATGCTTGTTCAGCTCTTTCACGAAAATAGTATCTTTATTCAGGATATCACGGGGTCTACTTGACATAACATTCAAGTATGATCTTATTCATGCTCGTTCTCCTATTCATAATGTCATTTTTCATTAATTTTTTTTCTACAGTTAGGATGGTACCTCCAGTTCCAATTGAGTTCACTGATGTGGTGCCTCTATGAATATCCTAAAAGACCCACTCGAATTTTGTTTTTCTGACACTTTCGCTAATAGCATTTGACAATCTATGGGACCTATGCGAAATGTTCCTTCAGTTCCTACTGAATAGACTTTCCGAACCCTGAATGGATTTTATGATGCAAGTACCTAATATGTAGCGATAGATGTGGTGCCCTCATGAATATTGTAAATACTGTCACAGCATACCTAGGTATGCTGTGATACTGTTTTGGTGTTGGGTTCCTATACCTGATGTATAATTGTGTGTTCACCAAATATATTCATTCTTTGACGAATTGAAAAATTATTTGTTTTCTTTACAGTGGGACCTATAGAAAAACGATATCTTCAGTTTCTACCGAGTTCAATTTCTTGATGCCGAGTGGATTTTGAGATGGGCGTGGCATATTCTGGACGAATTGAAACAATGGGGTTGTTGCATTGATCTTCAAACTTCCTGAAACAGCAATAATAATAATAACTGGAGAACTATTCGCCATCCTTCAAGCTCTCCACAACAATAATTTTAGAATCCTTCAGTGCCTTACCACTTCCAGTTAATTGAAATAATTATAAAACAAAACAACAATTTCATGAACTCCAAACGCTAAACAAGAAAATCATCCTATTTTTGGTCCTTTTGCATGTGGGAATTGCAGGAAATAAGGGGACTGACTTTCATGCCCGGGAAGCGATCTCGAAGACACAAACCAGGGAACAACAATGTATGCTCCTCATACCGATTTTAAACAATACTTCAAAAACATACTGTTGAGTAAATGAACCATTGAATGGCAGAGTACTCCATCCAAACTGATAGAATGGAAACCCATGGAACTATGGAGCACTGAAAAGAAGGGAAAATGTTATGGTCAGTCAGCTTCGATTAGGACACATCAAACTCACCGACGAATACCTGATATATCTAGCGGAACAATCACAGTACCACATTTGTGAAGTTGCACTGACAGTACAACAAATCAAAGTGCAGTGTGCAGTGTTTCGATTTTAAAGAGAAATACGCAAGATATAAAACGCAGGAAACCAACTATTTTAGCGCTAGCAAGATTAAAAATCACCTGAGTGCTATGAAATTGTTCAACAAAATACAATCTTGTAATTAATATACTTACTGTTGGTTAATGGAAAAACATATTTTTTATACTATTTATAAATATGCAGGGCGTTCCAACGAAAACTTGACCCCCCCTCCTGTAAGTCAGAAACGGACGTGTAATCAAAAATTTCAAAGAAAACGNTTAAATACAAGATGTTTCATTTGAAAAAATCAGAATTTTGGCCTATTTTCATATCTTCAGAATTAGTCATCGATTCCAAACAACTTGCATAACTTTTTGGAAATGTTACTCCTACAAGAGGATGGAATGAAGTATTTTGATGAATAAATAGTAGCTCATTCATGTATTTCATCTATACTATCTAAACTATCCTTTCTGTATACACATTCCTAGAAACAGTGAACATAGAGAAAATACAACACAAAGGAGAGTACCTGATGTAACCCAAATACAGGCAAATTTACCTGTAGTATCTACATCTATATATATATATATATACTAATATATATGTACTTAACAATATTTATAGTTATATATGATTGAATTGGCCGATATTTCATGAAAATCCATATCTAACGTAATCAAAAAAACACTGGGATTAAACCAAGTTTCATTCAAAATTATAACATCTGGATGATAGTCATTCATATTTAGTATTAAACATCAACTAATAATAATAATAATGGCTTTTATTGATGGTTCCATACAATTACAACCAATCAAATGGCAGGATTCAATATCTGCGTATGATGAATCATCGCAGAGACTCCAACTATTAACTTTACTAGTAAAGACACTCCCGAATAAGAAGCCATTGTATGGTGAAATACGTGTTGCGTTTTTGTAAAATTGTTAAGTGGAAATCTCACAATAAAGTAAATTGATGAATGTAGCCGTTACTACGTGGTAGGAAATCATAATGAAGAAAAGAGAATTGAAATTTTCTGTTTCTATGGTAAAAAACATAGAAAGTTTTAATTATCTTTTCTTCATCAGAATAAAGTGTTTTTTGAACACGTTATTTGAAGTTATTTTTTAAGCAGAAACATATTTGTCGACAAGATGTATTTCTTATGACATTAAACGTATATCTCTCTCTATATATTCGGGTTGCCTGTCCTTGTTCATCTTTCACTGCCTGAACCACTGTGCCTGCTGTTTTTGCGAGTGCATTGGCCACGGATGTGGGGGTTCAGCAAACCGGCCATCGGATGCCTACTTCCACGTATCTCCGCTGGATACGGGAATGACAGAATCACTTGTGGTTGTTATTCGGTAACTGAATGGCATCCCAACGACGGCTTACTCCTAAGGTGAGTATCCGTGTCGAGAGGATGAATGACACTGAGCCTGTCAGCTGTCTCTAACGGAACCTTCGAGATACCGGGCGCGCTCTTGTCGTAGCATCGCCTTGTCATGAAATTGCGGAGCTCTGCCGTGGTTGACCTTCTTTCCCTAGCTACTCGTGTGACTTTCATGGACAGAATAAGTTTAAACATTTTTTCTGACGCTGAGTCTACAAAGGAGATGGATGTCGAGCTTACAACTCCATCTGATATCCCTGTAACTTCAGATCAGTAACTTCTTAACTCTCCAACTCCTGATCCAATAACTGAACCTAAACAAAGGTTTCGGTGGTGCAGCCAGCAAACGACTGAGTCGTCTCCTNAGAGCGGAGTACCTTTTGCAACCGCCTTGCACCAAATTCTTGAGCGGCGTAAGCAGAATCTGTCTCAGGTGGAGGAAAACCCCCCCTTGAGCAAGTTAGCAAACGGTTGCGCTCAAATGATGATTCACCGAAACCAGAGGCGAAAAAGCCCTGCACGGCTGAATCTATAAGGCATCGTCAGGTGTAGCTAACTTGCAAAAACCCTCATATGGAAAGGTTGTTGCGGGTATCAAGGTGGGAATCTTGTTGCACCTTGATTATTCGACTACCTCACTGACGGTCAATCAGTCAATTTCTTCAGGGGGCTATTTTGTCGGCTGTAGAGGTTATTCCAGATGATGGACCACAGGTACAATTCTAGAGCTGCATTTTTCAGCCTGGATGGTTACAGGTCGTCTGTGAGGATCAGGTTAGCGCCGACTGGCTTGCGGGTGTAGTTAATACCTTGCAACCGTGGGAGGGTGCTTCTCTGAAATTCTTCACAGGGGACCAACTTCCGAAGCCACACATCTGTGTTGCCTACCTACCTACCTGACGGAGGCAGTCACAGACTGACCTCCGACCAGGTCCTTACTAGATTGAGAAAAATGAACCATGGTCTGTCAACCTTGGAGTGGACTATTCTCCACAAAGAAAAGTCAGGATGGGCGAGGATGGGTTTCAGACCACATTTTGGTTTTGGGCAGGTCTTAGTCCACCCTGAAACCCGGGCACCCTCCCAGAAGGAAACTACTCAACCGAGTCACTCTAATGTACCCAGTAGAGTAAATAAAGCGGGGCCGAGTGGAAATCAACCTATGGGAAAGAGCTTAATCAAACATCTACCCAAACATATAGGAGTAAACCAGCGGCTCACACCCATGCCATGGCTGGGAAACCAGTTGGCTCTCAGGAGACGAAAACGGCTAACGTCTCGTCGAGAAAACCAGGGAAAAAGGCTGGACTTGGTTCTTCGAAAGCGAAGACGAAAATCGTCTCGTCAAAGGGATCCAAAAAAACCAGCAGGCAACTCAGAGACGGCAGGTGTCCTCACCTCATCATCTGAGTCTACTCATCCCTCGATCCTGGAAGATAGGGGTGGAGGTGTCCTTAAGGATCTTCCATCTTTTCTCTCCTAGGGTCGAGGAGTTCTAAGTTTGCTGCTGCTCCGCCTACTTTCCGGGAGATTCGGAT
The DNA here is from genome assembly GCF_000500325.1 of Leptinotarsa decemlineata. NCBI lineage: Eukaryota > Metazoa > Arthropoda > Insecta > Coleoptera > Chrysomelidae > Leptinotarsa > Leptinotarsa decemlineata. The sequence goes on along the minus strand of NW_019290842.1, from coordinate 35,584 downwards.
ACCGTATCTCCTCTAGCTGTTAGACGATTTATCGATAATAGCAAAAGGAGCAAACTTCAAATCGTAATGGGATGTGACGCCAATTCACACTATACAGCGTGGGACAACACGAATATAAACCATAGGTGAGTTACTCTTTGATTATATACTAGAGGAAGGGTTGTCTGTGATTAATAAGGGCTCGGGACCAACTTCTGTGACTAGTAATAGGCACAGAGCTGACATTCTCTGAGCAACAAGATACACCATTGGACTGTATCTACTGAAGCATCTTGTAGACCATAGATATATTATTTTCTTCTTCTTTCAATATTGAAACAGGTCTGAGACCAGTAGTGTAATGTCGTGACTCAAAATCTACTGATTGAAGTGGGTATAAAAACTCCTTCCAATCGTACTTTGAAGACGGATTCATTACTATTCACAGTTATAATGATATGTATACAGTAGCGGAGCAATTTCGCGAAGCAGTGATCTCATCCTATCATGAGAACTGCCCACTGAAGATTAAAAGAGATAACCCTAACTCTTCTTGGTGGAACAAAAGCCTGGAAAAACAATGGAAAGATCGACGATTATTCAATAGAGTTAAAGGGGCAGGGAACTGGGAACTTTATAAAACTACTCTAACGACATACAACAAAGAAAGTAGAAAGGCAAAACAGGAGTCTTGGAGGAAGTTCTATGAGAGTATCTCTGATTCACCTCGCAGCACAAGAATTCACAATATTCTCTCTAGAGAGCCGACTGCTGAAATTGGGTCGCTTAAAGGACCCGATGGAACATTCACGACCTCTAGTAAAGAAACGGAGCTTCCTGGAAATCTGACTCTTGATACAACAGATCTCCTCCCATCTTCGAGGGCGCTAAACGCCCAAAAAAAGAACGGTCGTCAAGAGGGTTATCACAGCATCGACAGTTGAATGGACTAACTTCCCTTTTGTGGTCGCTCCTGATGGATAGTCTGCTTGATGCCCTCGACAGAAGAAAAGTTAGTCTGCAAGCTTATGCAGATGATCTTGTCATCTTGGCACGTCCACGTTCTACCCTTCTACCTTCCCTACCGTTCTACCCTACAAGCTACCCTTCCCGACGTTCCACGTCGGGAAGTGAGAGCAGATGTCTGTCAACCCCAGCAAAACTGTGATAATACCCTTCATCAGGGGGAGAAAATTGGACGATCTAACGCCACTTTCCCTCAATGGTGAGGTCATTTCATTTGGAACGGAGGTGAAATATCTTGGCATTGTCCTTGATAAAAACTCACTTAGAACGCTCACTTGCAAAAAGATTTACACAAAGCCAGACTGTCTCTATGGACATGTCGAAGAATTTGTGGTAAAACTTGAGGTTTAGGTCCCAAACGAATCCATTGGATTTATGTGATGATTATCAGACCAATGATCACTCATGATGCAATTGCCTGGTCGCCGAAGGCTTTACAGAAAAAGGCCCAGGCGAAGCTCTCTGGCTTACAGAAACAGGCTTGTCTAGCCATCAGTGGTGCCATCAGTACCACACCGTCAGCGTCCATGGAGATACTTCTAGATCTACCTCTCTCCACATTTTTCTAGAGAGAGGCTAGATGGACTGCATATACACTTGTACACATTGCCAATTGCACAAATCAATTTGATGCAGAGTGCAACAGACTCTTGGTTGACACTGGAAGTCACAGCATCATGGAAATGACCTCTGACTTTATGCCTACAACTGTCAACTACGAACTGCATTATTTATAAAGTACTGTTTCCGAGTAGAACGAACTGGATTCTCTGGAAGAATCCAACCTCATACACATGTCAATAAAAATATTCTAGAACAGTCAAGCGTCGTTGGAAGCTCTTGGCTCCTACCGAGCAATGTCTAAATTGGTAGCAAATTGCTTAACAGATTGTCTCTGGTCTGGATTTTTGCCATACTGGCCTGAAAGGCAATGAGGCTTCTGACTTCCTTGCAAAGAAGGGTGCAAGCAGAACATGTCATTGGCATCGCTTCAGGCTTCAGATTGAACACCTCGATGGCAAGAAGATTTATCGTCTTCTGGCAGAATCTCCCAGGATTGGCTCACTCCAAGGCTCTTATTCACCCTTCGTATTCGTTAAGAAGCTGGATTTATTTGGCCGAGTGTGAATAGGTGTGAGCCACAATAAACCGTTGCGGGTTGCGGTGGAGGATCGAATAGACCCACTCACTTTGGACCTAACCTATATATCCTAGACCAAACTTTGATAATATATCGGAAATAGTTATGTCATATTCTTTCAATATTCTACTCTCAGAGATAAATAATATAGCAACACCAAACGAAGAAAAAACATTGAAGTTATTATTAGACATTATATCGTCTAAAAAATATTGAAGATGATAAAGATGAATACTAGTCCACAAGAAAATCTTAAAATGATGTAATGGAACATGAAGAGTCTCAATAATTAATGGGTTTAATTTGATTCTAAACATGAATGATTATCATCCAGATGTCATAATTTTGAATGAAACTTAGTTAAATCCCAGTTTTAATTATGCAAATTCCAAATTTCAATGTAGCAAAATTAGATGGACAGGATGGTAGGAGATTTATCGCAATTTTGATTGGAATCGACCTGGAATGTAATTTGAAAATCTGAATGTTCCAAATCATCATGAGCATTTTCAGTATCAATATATTCTCATTAACCCCTCTATAATCTGTCACTCATCAATGTTTACAATCCCCCAAATATCAAATTAACTTATGTAAACTTATGAAATATATTGTAGAACATATTACTCACCCATTTATAGTGATGGGAAATTTAAATGGACAACATCCCTAGTGAGGGAGTACAACAACAAATTATAATCGAAAAAGACAATAGTAAAGGTTATGAATTTATTCATTTTGAATGATGGCTCTGCCACTCGTTGTAACTCCTTCTACTCAAAATAAATCTGTTGTTGATTTGACAATTACATCAAATAATATAGCAATAAAATGTTCATGTCGATCTGTACAAGATTGCAGAAATAGCAATCAAAGGCCAATAATAGATAATCTTGATACCACCAGGAAGAAACATAAGAAAAGCAGATTGGTAATTTCATCAATATCATACCTTTCAGTTCATGTCACATAAAAAACAATTGAGATATGAGAAAGTTTATATTATATAAGAAGCAAGTAAATATCACCAATACTAAACACTGAGACATCTACGTCTCGTAAAAAATGCAGGGTATGCTGAGTGCCTCTACAGAAGCTACAAAAAGTAAAGTATATTAAAAAGTGATGCCCCCTTAAATAATTTCTTGAATGTACAAAAACATTATAGGAACTCATAAAAGTCTAAATAGAAAAAGTTAGAAAGTATCAGGTTGATATTTGATCTGGACGTATATCGAGGTACATTAAAATTAATTTGAGACAGTAGAGTTGGTGAGTCAATGGGAACATTGACCAGTTTATAGATGAAAATGAGATCCGCAATTTCTCGTCTTTTTCTCTTTCTGTTACGAAATTAAATTCAGTCAGAAGGCAAGTGTAATCGTAATTTCTAACCGGCGCGAACTTGGTCGTGATTTCCAGCATAAGGAGCCAATATATTAAAATGGGCCACCCCAGGCTTTCCTCGAGGTGGCTTATGGATTCGAAAGACGAGGTGATTTATTTTCTTCATGATTTTGTACGGACCTTCCCACAAGTTCCACAACTTCGGTGATGAACCACGGCGTCGCTTAGGGTTGTACAGCCAAACTAGGTCACCGGTTTCGAATCCTCCAGCATTCGCCTCGATGTCCTAAGCCTTCTTCATTGTATCGCTGGCACTGCGGATGTTCAGACGGATTCGTTCATGGATGTCGTCCATTTTCTGCCGTAGCTTGATGACATAGTCTTCCCCCGCAGTGTCTTGTTTTGGCGGCGTCCCAAATCTCAGATCGCAAGGAAGCCGCAGTTATCGGCCCATTATATTACTGGAAGGCAACACTTCTTTTATCACCTTTCTAATGGTGGCCTCAATATCAGCAGGCACCTGTCCATTTTCCTCAATACTTTGAACTTTGCTCTGGCTCTTGCAGGATTGTTTTACAGCCTCAAACTCCAGAGCGCTTGCCAGTGCATCCACGAGATGTTTGGGACGAGCTAGTGTCAAAGCCTACCTCGTTTCTTGGTCGCGAAGTCCGTCCAATAATGCCTGAACTGCTAACCGCTCCATTACATTTTCCGGTGTAGCAGGATATACCAGACGAACCAATCGAGCAATATCGGCTTCAAATTCCTGTAGATATTATCTTGATTTCTGGCAGCGGTTCTTCAGCTGTGAATGGTAAACGTGCTGTAGGTGGGCCTGCCCGTACCGTAGATCAAGATGCTTTGTAAGTTGGTCATAGTCTTCCTGTTCTTGGGCCGTGAGGGGTTTGCGAAATACTCGTTGCTTCTCCACGCAACGCCAGTATTAATGCTACCGCCTTTTCTCCTGCATTCCATCTGGCCGCAGCTTCGAATTGTCGGCGGTAATTTGTCCAAGCAGTTTTTCGTCGAACTGGGGCGGCTTCAAGAAAAGCTTTCATGGTTCAAAACTAACTTTGACATCTTTCCTTGCCTTTTGAAATTCTTCCATGTTAAAACTCAGTTCCGGAATTGAGTTTTCGGTAACAGTTTCTGTGGTGTGGGCAGAATTAACGATTTGGTTTTGCAAATTGCTAATTGTTCCCTTCATCTTGCTGATTTCTACCTGAACTCCGCCTTTGATTTCCTCTTCTTTCGTGGTCATTTCCTTCCTGATTTTGTCTATCTCTGTCTCGATGGTTCCTATCCTTTCTTCGAGTAGACTCGCCACACCATAAAGTTTTTTCTTTAAGCCTTCTGCATTTTCTAGTTCTTCTATTCTAAATAAAATGCTCTATAAACAAAACCCAATAATATGGACCATTTCATAAACAAGAATCCTGTCTGGAATAATGAAGAACTCTCTTAATTTGTGGACACATTGTCCAGAAATGAACAATATTTATCAGACCTTCATATTACCTATGAAGTACTTCCTTGTCATTACTCCCCTATACATAAGCAGTTGCAAAACATTACAGTTGAGAATATATAAGAGGACAGGAGTAGCATTGGTAATAATTTGGAATTCATGAATAAATACAATCAACAGTTTCCTCATTATACATGGGTATATACACACGATTCCTTGTTACCCAACACACACCAGGCAGGCTACGGACTAGATCTACGATATTCTGAAAAATTGCCTACAAATACCCATGTCAGTAGTTATTGACTCATAATTGACTTAACAAAACGCAGATAACAATATTGAATTATTATGGTTTCCAGTATATATGGGCATCAAACGAGCAAGAACAGTCTATAACTTGTATTGTGGATGTCTACCTTATAACATTAAACTAGCCAGAAGAATGGGTGAGAATATGCGACTTTCCAGACGTGCCAAACAAGGTGCATTCTCTTCATAAATAGAAAAATTACTTGAAACTGTGTATATGTCCAAGGAAGAAGCCCAAAAAAAACGCTGTAAAACGCTTCAATATTTCTAATTTGAAATCTCAGTTCGTATTACATAATTATAAGGATCGGTGGCTGAAAAGGCGCATTGCAGTGAGTTTCACCCTTTGTACTATGTCATAGACTCATTAATAACCATTGTTTAGTACTCGTTTTCCAATTTGATGAATATTCAGAACATTAAGACAAAAAAAGATTGCTCAAAAAGGTGGATTATTCGAACATCTATTATAAATTTATGCATTTTAAAATTGTTTGTTTTCATTTTGTTACTTGTTTTGTCCAGCATTGAATAAAAAAAAACAACGTTATTGCATCTATTTAATGACTTTTTCATACTTTCCTCGAGAATGAGATACATTTCTAGTGAAAATAAAGTAATCAATCCCTACATTTCCTGAAAGGTCATAGTGTGGACTATTCTGGGATGGCCCTATGTAAAGGGTGTTTCATTTGAAAAAACTGAGAAAAAAGTAACCACGAGTTTTGTTTACTTACCCCTTATTTATAGAAAAAGCGCCGTTTGATGTACTCTTGAAGATGAAATGAAAATACATAGGTACTCTATTCTCAAGTTTGATCTATTTCACATTTATTGGACAGCCTGTATATTAGTAATAATTATTGAAACCTAAATTTCATTAATCTGTATAACTTTTCTCCGAAACATTTTTTGTATCTCTATTAGGGAAGCAGCTATCGTCCATCCAACTATCGTTGATACACCTTGTATATTTTTATATTCTCACATCGATCAATTCTCAATTATGGCTAACAAAATTAAACAGTATAAAGAACTACGCCAAATATGTATGGACCGCATGGCCGATTTGTGTGCAATTGCTAATTCGGCTAAAACTTCCCGTGACATTCACTCCCAATTCAAAGCCAGATATTCCCATTCAGAGTCTATTTATCAGGATTTTGAAAGTCATAATGCTGCCCTCATTCCGCTAATGATTACTGCTGATAATAATAATGAACATAAAGCATTCATGATTATTATGAGGCAAAATCTATTCATGATGAATTATTTGGTGTCGAAAATCTTACTCATAATGTAAAAGCTAACAACAGCCATGTTAAGATACCAAAAATTGAACTAGTGAAATCTGATGGAAACCTCAATCAGTGGAAAACCGTCATAGACATGTTTAACAGTTTAGTTCATGAAAATCAGTCTCTAAAAAACATTAAAAAATTCAATTATCTTGTCACATCATTATCTGGTCCAACACTCACTCTTGTGAAATGTAACCCTATCAGTGATTCGAATTATATTGTTGCATACAGCTCGTTACTCAATCGATATGAGAATAAAAGACTTTTAGCCACAGCTCACTATCAAGAATTAGAAAATGCTCAAAAAATTACCGACAATGGTGTAACTTCCTATAACCTTCGGAAATTGTTGGACACATACGCGGAAAATCTCACCACTCTGAAAAACTTGAACTTTCCAACAGATCAATGGAGTTTCCTTCTCTTCAATATGTTGCTTAGACGACTCGATTCGGATACCGTCTCGAGGTTTGAAATGAATTATGGATCGAACGATATCCCCACCTTCGATGTTCTTGAAGATTTCGTATTGAATCACTGTTGTGCTTTGGATAGAGCCGCTGATTGCTACCCAAAAAGATCATCGAAGGCGGAGGTGAAAGTTTTTTAATTCTTCTCAGTCCTTTTCATCTTCGAACTTTGCTCAAAAACGTTATTCTTTTTATATCCAAACAAAAATTACTTGTTTCCTGTGTACTAGTGAACATGTTATCTATAGATGTCCTCAATTTTTGGCTCAATCTCCACGTGAGTGGTTTAGAGTCGTCAGAAATCTTAAGTGGTGCGTGAATCGTTTAGGCTCAATGCATGCTATCAGAGATTGTGGTTGGAAAACTCAATGTCTCAAATGTGGTCAACATCATCATACTTTATTACATTTTGACGAAACTGCTATGTATCAGCGCTCCTCCCAAGGTCAAATTCCTCACTCTTTGACAAATACCGTGACTCCAAATCCACCGACAACTAGAACCGTTTCGTCTAGCAATAGTCAACGGATGCCCGCAAATGATTCCTCCGGTGCTATTAATCATGCTAACTCTCAAAATTCTTTTATTCCACCATTCACTCAACCTGTCTCTGGAGATCCTCGTACATCATTTCAAGAAAATATGAACTCCCATTATTGTTTTATTGTTCCTCATCCTCAAATTCTACTGTACTGTTGGCCACTGCGTATATAGAAGTTCTTGATGCTTCTGGCAATTACCAGAAGATCAGAGCACTGCTTGACTCTGGTTCACAAATAAGTATTATTAGTGAATCGTGTTGTAATCGTTTAGGATTACGATTTGATAATATAACTCTCCCTCTACAAGGAATTAGCTCTATGAATTCTACTTCTACTCAAGCTGTCTCTTTACAAATACGATCTTGCTACAACCCTGAATCAACTCTTCAACTCAAGGCCGTCGTTCTGTCGAAGGTCTGTAACTATATGCCAAGTCAATCTATTGAGATAGGTTCTTGGTCTCATATCTCTGGTTTAAAACTCGATGATCCTCATTTTAATTTGCCTACTGAAATTGAAATTTTGCTTGGTGCAGATATTTTCTCTTTTGCTTTGGAAGCAGGAAGAGTGGTTGGCAACTCGAACGAACCTTTAGCTATTAACACTGTGTTTGGTTGGGTCTTAATGGGTACGGTTCGAAGTACTACCACTCCATCTCCTCTCAGCTCATTGCATTGCTCTTGTGAACCTCCTCTTGACTCTGCTTTCAAACGCTTCTGGGAAATTGAAGATATGCCTAGAACATGTAAGGACAACCCGGAGGATGCACTTGCTGAAACTCTCTTCAGCGCTTCTGTCTTTAGAAATACTGCAGGGCGATTCATCGTTTCTCTACCTTTTCGTTCTTCGGAACCCTCATTTCTCAACTCTCGCGACATATCTCTGAGGAGATTCATCTCTCTTGAACGTCGATTACGTCTCAATTCATCTTTATATAAACAATATTGTGATTTCATGGCCGACTACTTGGCACAAGATCACATGTCTCTCATTAAACAACCAGCAATCGAATCTGGATCGTACTATATCCCACATCATTGTATTATTTGACCGGAAAGTGTTAGTACTAAACTCCGTGTTGTTCGACGCTTCGGCAAAAACCTCTGAAGGAATCTCTCTGAATGATATGTTACTCACCGGCCCTAAACTTCAGAATGACCTTATTACTATCTTGCTAAAGTTTCGTATAAACGCAGTAGCGTTAATGGCTGATATTCGCCAAATGTATCGGCACATTTTAGTCGCTGATGATCACAGGCGTTATCAACGAATTCTTTGGCGTTTTTCTTGTGATCAACCTATTCAAGAATATGAACTGAATACTGTGACTTATGGTGTTTCTTCAGCACCATTCCTCGCAATTCGAACGTTATTGAATCTCACAGAAATTGAGGGGGTCTAATTTTCCTATGGCAGTTGAAGCTTTGAGAACTTGTTCATATGTTGACGACATTGTAACAAGTTGTGTGACTCTCGAATCTGCTCGAGCTCTCAAATCACAGCTAATTGCTCTACTCAAATTAGGAGGGTTTGAGTTGCATAAATGGAGAAGTAACGAATCGAAATTGCTTTCTTCTGAGTGTGAAATTGGTTCAAAATCTCTTAACCTGGATGAATGTTCCACAACAAAGGTTCTCGGTCTCCAGTGGAATTCTTCCCAGGATATATTTTCATTTAGCATTTCTGCTCATAACACACAATGTTCTAAGAGGAATATACTTTCAGACTTGGCTCGTATATTTAATCCACTAGGATTTCTGAGTCCTCTGACTTTATTTGCCAAAAGACTCATTCAACAGTTGTGGACATGTGGTATCAGCTGGGATGAACAGCCACCCCAAGATATTCATAATGCTTGGACTACTTTTAAATCCGATCTACCTGTCATCTCGGAAATCAGTGTTCCTCGGTACCTATTTCACCCATCAGTTACTAATTGCACCTTACATGGATTCTCTGATGCCAGTGAGAAATGATATTCAGCAGTAATATATTCTAGAAATGAGGTAGATGGAATTGTTCATGTTCGCTTGGTTTGTGCTAAAGCTAAAGTATCTCCCCTCAAAACCATCTCGATTCCAAGGTTGGAACTGTGTGGAGCTGTACTTCTTTCTGATTTGTTTGCTTTCGTTGAATCCTCTTTCAACCAAGAAGTTTCTATCGACAAGATTGTAGCTTGGTCAGACTCTTCTACGGCTCTGGATTGGATTCGTTCGCCCCCTCATAGATGGCAAACATTCGTAAGTAATCGTGTCAGCCATATTCAAGAACGGCTTTCGCCAGATTGTTCTTCAAGGGGTTTACTTCCTTCCCAGCTTGTCAATCACTCGTTATGGTGGGCGGGTCCACCGTGGCTATCACAATCAGCTGAATTTTGGCCTTCTGCTCTCAACTCAACTCAACTTCCATCACGCTCTGAGGCTGTTTCCGAAGAAAACAAGATTTCTCTCATAGTCCAAACTGAGGACAACTTCCTAAATGGTTTGTTAGAAAATTATTCTTTGTTACCTAGAATTCAACGTATTCTTTCTTATGTCCTTTGCTTCATACACAATGCTCGATTAACTAAAACTCATCGCTCTTTTTCTCATCGCACCTCGATTGAAACCCATCAATCTCTTCTTAGAATAGTGAAATATGTTCAATCCCAAGTATTTTCTAAAGAACTTTCGAATTTGTCGAACGACGCACCTTTGTGTAAATCATTCCGCAAGCTTAATCTCTTTGTTGATAAAGATGGTCTCATGAGGGTGGGCGGCCGACTAATTCACTCTGGCCTCATCTACGATAAAAAACATCCAATTCTTCTGTCTAGTCGGCACCGACTCACAGATCTAATAATTGAAAACACTCATAACGAATATCTACATCCTGGTATGCAGACCCTTCACTTCCTTCTTCTTCAAAAATTTCGGATTTTGTCAGCCAAGAGAACAATTCGTCGATGTCTCACTAAGTGCCTCATTTGTTGGCGTACACATCCCACAGAAACTCAACCTCCCATGGGTAATCTACCTCTTCTCAGGGTGTCTAAACTTAAACCCTTCTCTTGCGTGGGTATAGATTATGGAGGTCCATACATGGGAAGATATCGAGGGGCTAAGATTCATAAGGCCTATATCTGTTTATTTGTGAGCTTTGTCACTAAAGCACTGCACATTGAGTTGGTGTCTGATCTTTCCACCGACACATTTATAGCAGCCCTAAAACGATTCATGTCCCGTCGCGGTCGAGTGTCATATATATTCAGTGACAATGCGACCAATTTTGTTGGTGCTTCTCGGATCTTCATGGATCTCATGAAAGTTGCGACACAAGAAGAGCAAATTGAATGGAAATTTATAAATTTATTCCACCATCTAGTCCGCACTTCGGAGGGTTATAGGAAGCTGGGATTAAATCGGTAAAGTCTCACCTTTGTAGAATTCTTGGCGACCAAATACTTACTTATGAGGAGTTCAACACATTACTGATTCAAATAGAAGCTATTTAAAATTCAAGACCACTGTGTCCTACCAGCTCCGATCCTAACGATCTTCTAGCTCTTACACCAGGTCACTTCTTGACCTTGGAGCCGTTAAATTGTCCTCCTGATGATGACCTCTCACAATTAGCTCTGAACCGTTTGTCTCGTTGGCAATTAATTCAGAGACTCCATCAAGAGTTTTGGTTTCGATGGAGTAAAGAGTATCTTCATACTCTATTTCAGCGAGGAAAGTGGACAGAACCATCTGCAAATATTGAGCTCGGGTCAATGGTTCTAATTAAAAATGATGCTATGCCACCTTTGCGTTGGCAACTAGGACGTGTCATTGATACCCATCCGGGCCCTGACGGTATAGTGCGGGTTGTCACCCTTCGTACTAGCTAAGGTACATTTAAGCGTCCAGTGGTTAAGATTTGCCCTTTGCCTCTGGATAAGTCAGATTAAAATGCCAATGCATTTTGGTGGGCGGTTATGTTTCGTCTTCACCAGTTTTTTTCATTTTATTATTTCATTTTCATTTTTTCTCCTTGTGTATTTGTCTACTGATGATTTTCACTCAATTTACAAAATTTGTATTTAACGCGAAGTTCGGCTGTGTTTCCTATTCTAATTAAATATATGGAGCGCTCCTCGTATCAATATATTTAGTCAGTCGCTGAAACAGCAGCAGAACAACAGGGATTCCATATACAGACTCGCTACGGAAAGCATCTCAGGTGATTCGACAACCTACTCAATTCATTAAGAAAGTTGCTGGCCAGCTAGTGTTGTGTGATCCAACGGGTTCTTACGATCATCCTCCTGGAACCAGAAATCTCTCTACAAGCCGCTACTAGAGCCGACATATACTCAGGTGAGAACCACAGCCACGTAATCTCTCTCGCTCTTTTTTTTTGTGTGTCCAGAACAAAATTCTATTGGGAACTTCCTCAAATCATACAATCCTATGTTATACTACAGTCCATTCATCTAATGAAGCTACACTCAGCAAGCCCAATATTTGATTTCTGATGGTTGTCGTTCAAATCGGGGCACCACCTGGTTAATGGAGAAATATATTTTCCAGTTGTTTAGTCTTTATGATAAATGAGAGGTTACTTCGGTTCTCGATACGTCTGAATACTAGATGTTTCTGCCGAACATATTCTCAGGATGACTATTCAATATCCACTCTTCAATTCAATGTCCAACCGCGAAGTTTGTGCTGAACATGTATTTCGGTGGTTCTCTTTCTGGTCGATGGTCAATTTAGTTGGGCATATATTCGTTCCATTCAGTAATAATATTCAAGGCCTGCTGCATACTTCCCTTTACTATATTATACACAATGCAACAATCTTTTGGACGAGTGTGTCACCAACCAAGTTGTCATCTTTAGTAGATGAAGTATATGGCATTCACAGATTCATATTAGTGAGTTTACATCTGAATGGTATCAAATTAGTTTCTGTGATATTTATCGACAGAAGAGTTGGATTACTGTAATTGTTTATTCTAGGATGCTTACATTGTTGATTCTCCGTATTATAGTGGTGTCATCTGCATAAACTATGAAGTTTCATGATTTATTAGTATCAACAGGTCGTTTTTATCTAGTAACAATATGGTGGGTCCTTGTATGTGTTGAAAAATGAATATGAGAACATCATTCAGTTTAGGTCATTTATAGTTTCATTTATCTAGTTGTATATAGTTGATGGGTCCAAGGGAAAACCGGCTTCAGTCCATTTTCATGTAAAAGTGAGCGTACAGTTTATTTTCATGGAGTATTCTAGTACCAGATTATGAAATCGTTAAATGGTAAAAGTGGCTTAGGTCCTCAAAACAACAGAAACAAGATTGCCTATACCGGGGAAGGGTGGCATTAGTCCGTGACCGTGTATGGAAAAACGGCATCAGTCCTTGCCGGCAGGATAAGTACGCAACGTCAAGTTGCGTTGCGCCGTACAGGAATGTTTGTTATTGCATCAGCCATTAGTTTATTCTTGTGTATTTTGTAGTCACGTGCATGTTTTGTTGTATTATAGAAAGATACATTTGGGTAATAGCACAAGCTACACCAGTTGAATTATTGTTATAGTGTTATACAGCAAGTACATACAATGAATAGTGACTATACAGTGAAAATGAGTCCGGAAGAAACGAAAAAAAAAACAGGTAGAAGCCGAGATGTTATGGAAACTTTCCGTGCCACTACACATGAATTGGGTCCTGACTGTTCTTGTAAACATTTTCGCAGTTTCACTGTCGTTCCAGAACCTAAACGCCATATAATCCTTCGAGAATTTAACAAATTAGGTGACACTAACAAACAAAACTCGTCATGCGTAGGCGTCCTCGGAAAAATGAAGCAGAATCAAGGCTTAATAATGGCTCATCCAGCTATCGTGTTCGACTGATTGAGGATGGAGTTACTCGTGATGTTTCAGTTTGTATTGAGACTTTTTTGTCTTTACATGGAATTGCAGGTCGTCGAGCTAGAACGTCAGGGAGTCTTTGCTGTTAACTGGGAAATCACCCATCGACATGCGTGGAAAACACAATACACGACCTAATAAACTTCAAGAAGACACAAAACAGAGAGAGTCGTAAAGGGCGCAAATCACATTATTCCTTGACAGACTCGAAAAAAAGGTATCTGTCTGAAGATCTGAATATCGTCAAATTGCACAAAATGTATTCTGATCGTAACGCTGATAATAACTTTTCCTACAAAAGTTTCCGAGGAATTTTTGAAAGTAACTTTAATATTTCATTTGGGTATCCACACATGCAGCACGTGTGATTCCTTTAGAGCCGACATATCTTCACTTACTCTAACGTTGAAGTCCATCTTGGATGATAACACCAGGAAAATGGCAAGCGATGATTTGGAGAAAAAAAATGCATGAAAAAGAGCTTCATCTAACAAAAAGTGAGCAATTTTACAGTCGTAAGAGAAATCACCGCAAACGTGCTGCAAAGTCGATCAGTAGTGAAAGTATCGCCATGGATTTCCAAAAAAACTTACCATGCCCAAATATTAGTACCAATGATGTTTACTATAAACGTCAACTGACTTTCATTAGTTTCAACGTTCATATTCTGTCGAGTTCAAGATCTGTATTTTACACCTATGCTGAAACTGTTGCTAAGAAAGGAGCTGACGACGTTTGTTCTATGCTGTATCACTTCTTTTTAATATTCTGCCCATGAAATTGAAAGAACTCTCAATTTTTTGTGATTTCTGCACAGGACAAAATAAAAACTTCACTGTAATTCGGTTTCTGCATTACTTGGTCACTAAAAAGAACCGTTTTGATACTGTGAAAGTGATATTCCCCATTAGGGGGCATTCATACCTCGAATGTGATCGAGACATGAGCCTCGTAAATCAAAAAGCATACACTAAGGTACCAGATGACTGCAGAGAAGAATTGAGAAATTGCCGGGTGAAACCTACACCAATCGAAGTGATTGACTGTGGCAAAAAGTTTGTATTTCAAAATTGAAGTTCATTTTTATCGCCGCAAAGAAGTGCCCCTTCTCGACTCGGCCTATCAGGATGCTGAAGTTTTGTAATGAGAATCCCCGCTTCGTGTTTCACAAAACCACATATTGTGGTCTTTATGCTAGTTCTAAATTTGACCGAAAATCACTTACGAAGAACCAAAGAAAACAAAAGGATCAAATAATGAACAGGAATTGTTGACAAAACTTTATCAGTGCCCAATCCCCGTCAAAATTTGCGAAATCTGACTGCATTCCTTCAGAGAGCAGAAGCCAGAGTGTTTTATCAACAATTAACATTTGCCGAACAACCTGAAGAGAGCGATGACGAATTTGTGGATGACCCACCAATAGACACCTGATACAGGGGAAAAGTGGCATGTGTCCATGCCTAAATATCATTTTTTTATTGTTACGTCATTAGTTCTGAATAAATGTTGATTGTGTTTATATTTTTGAATAAAAAACATGTTATTTACTGAAAAATGTTGTTTGCGACTCATTTTCTATCCATTTTAGTTTCTTACAAGTAATTAAGTGATTAAACGTATATTTTCCATTTTCTTGGAATCCTTTCGAATGGACACTTGTCGTTCTTCTCCTGTACCCTTCAGTTGTTATTGTGTTGATATGAAAAAAGATACAGTTTCTGTCGATGAATACCAAAGGGAACATTTCATTTTGTTCAATTGAGAAAAGTAATCAATTCCAAAAGGTTATGGGCCTAGATGATAAATTGGGAATTCGTCGGTTCGATGGTACAGATTCCGACCATTAGAAATTTCGAACTGTTCCAAGAGCATGAAGTTTAAAAAGTGATTAATGAAGCAGTTCCATTGCTAGAAGGCTCCAACTAAAAAAAAGGACATCAAATGCCAAAATATTATTGTAAAGTGCTTAGCTAATACGCATTTGGAATGCATTGAAGATACGAAATCTGCGAAAGAAATGTGGGAAACACTAGAAATTATGGAAAGTCATTTAAGAAAATTAGATGATAACTACATCATTAAAGACATTATCTGAAGTAAAACTCACCTTATTTTTAGTAAAAAGAAGAATATTTAACGAAGAGAATAAAATAAACAATAGAGATAGCAGAATTGGACCACAAAGTGCATCTTTATTCAATGAAAGTGGAGAGGAGAATGACCTAGAATCAAGACCATTCAAATTCATTTGCTACCGATGCGGAGGTAGAGATTATACAATGTCAGAATGCAAATACAAGGGTCACTTGAAAAATCAGAAGAGAAAGTATAGAAGTGTTAACTCTAGTGAAGCGGAGCAAAGAAAATGAAGAGTCTGCAAAGGGAACCATGGCCAGCATTGCTTTCCTCACATCAGAAGAGATAACTAAAAATGACTAAAAGAAACTCTCATCTTTTTTCATTGACTCAAAAGCAACAGATTATCTGATTAATGATGACAGATTATTTTCCTTTGTGGAAGTACTAGAAAAACCAATTTCGATTGTAGTCGCGAAATAAGGACAATCATTATCAGCAACAAAAATTGGTTAAATTGACGTGAGACAAGAAAATTTCGACATAACAATAAAAAATGTACTTTTTGACCTGTTGCATCGCCGAATGGGTTACGTAAGTCAATCTAATCTGGATAATCTTGTAAGGTTCAACATTGTGGGAGGAATTGTTAATTTGAAAAGGAAATGGGCAGAACTCTGTGAATAATTTATGAAAGGAAAGCATACAAGACTGCAATTCGAGGATATCAATAAACCAAGAAATAGAAGGCCATTGGAGATCGTTCATAGTGATATTTTTTTAAAGTAAAAACACAAGCACTACAGGACAATCCCTAAGGCGCTCTTAGAGCGGTGCCTGTGCGAAAGTAGCGATTCACATTGGATTTGAATCGCTGGAGACTAAATCCATTTGAAAAAACGTTCTCAGGAAGTTTATTCCACATAAACGCAGTTCATGGAATTATATTCACATTGAATTATTTACGACTGATCCCTTACTTGATGAAATTCAATAAAACTAGCTGTGATAATTATACAATTTTCACACTATAATTTCTATTTAAGACGCGTTTCGCTACACGGTAGCTTCATCAGTTGGACTGGACTCATGAAGCAACCGTGTAGCACACTAGAGAACTTTTCGGCAAGAATAGTCATCATTATTTTGCATTATACAGGTTAGATTTCAAATAAAAACATTTATTTGTTTTACAATCACGTTTATTAATGAAAAAATTGTATATAAAGTAAATTTTGCCGACCCCTAAAATGTGCCGCCCGGGCGGGTCGCCCCTCCCTCCCCCACTACACTAGTCCACTGGATCATTCTCTTCACTTCTGGATTACATTTGGGTAATGAATCATTACACATAATTAATTAATACCTGGCACGATAGAAGCCATATTTATATAGGATCTTTAATTAAGCGCTTTCTATCTTTAAATTTGAATAAAACAAAGTGTGTGTGTGTGTGATATCATAAACATTTTTATTCGTTTGGGAGACCTATTGATGCCATTATGTGTGGAATATAAAATAGTTCAAATGTCTGCCACGGCTTCTCTGGGTTGTGCGCATCCGAAACGTCCAATTTTCCATGACTCTGGCGCATAAATCAGGCTGAATTTGACCGATGGTATGGGTAAGGTTGGCTTTGAAGACTTCTGTAGTGTGTAGCTTATTCGTAGTTCACATCACCTTCACGTTAGATAACCATACCCTCTAATCACTCGTGCAGAATATACAATTTGGCATGAGTTGTGTAGCACGTAGCAGCGTCCTGTTGAAACCACATGTCGTTGGGGTCGAGAACATCCAGTTTAGGCCAAAAGGCCAAAAGAATTTGGTAATCATCGACCTATAGTGCTCGCCATTGACAATGATGGCCTGGACAAAGTTGTTCTTAAAGAAATATGAGCCAATGACGCCGCCAGCCTAAAATCCACATCCACACCAAACACTAACTTTTTCGGGATGGGTTTGACGCTCTTGGATCTTAGTGGATTAGTGTCGTCCCAAATTCGACAATTTTGTTTGTTTACTTATCTATTCGTCCAGAAATGGGCCTCATGATGATGATTTTTCGATGGAAAAAGTCAGTTGCTAACTGCTTCAGAGCCCATTCTGCTAACACCCGTCGTTGTCTGTAATCGTTCACCTTCAGTTCCTAGGTCAGTTGAATTTTGTACGGGTACAGGCCCATGTCACGAAAAAAATTCGTCAAGCTGTGGTCTGTGAAAGGCCGAGTTCTTGTGAGCGGCGCGAAATTGACTGCCTCTGATTCTCCTGCACACTTTCACAGAAAGCGGCGATGTTTTCAACAGATAATAGAAAAATATGAAACATAAAAATAACGAAAGAAAGAAAACCAAAACCAAATTTATTTTTCTAGCTTTCTTTGCAGCAAACAAATATATTACTTCCTCGGTGTCTATGTCAATTCTAGGGTGGATTGACATTAACGCCAACCCGTTTAGTCGTTCCTGGCTTGTGGAGTTTCTTAAATAAGTTTTGAGGTATTTCAGAGAAGAGAAAGTCCTTTCAGCGGTACATGTGGAAACAAGTTGTGTCGCCAAGATCTTTAAAAATTTGTACGCACATTGCCGTAAGGTTTTCCATTGTGTTTCGGGGAAGTTTTTTTCAATATTCTCTATCAAGCACTTGGTTCGTTTTGCTAAGGACTTGATAAAATCTCTAACGAATCTTATAATTCCAATAGTATCTGTATCTGTAGAGTAGGGAGGGTGAGTGTAGACCCACAGCACTTAGGCCAAATGTAACCATTGTACATCCTCCCGAGAAGTTGTCCTCCTAGGTCATCGTCCATACTGTCTTTTTCTTGCCTCTTTATATCGGCAGTTGTATGCCCAAGACTCGCCGAACACACACTCTCTTATTGACGATAACTCCGGACACTCGCATATGACACCTGTATAGAGGTGTGTCCACTAGCCCCATATTATGGAGGTGTTTTCTTAGTTGACAGTGGACAGTCAGACATCCTACTGTTAAGCGTAGATTATTCCTGGTCATCGCCAGATATTTATTCGGCGCCAGCTTCCCAGGGTAGCACAGGGCGATCCTGGCAAGATTGCAACCTTTAATTTCATCCCATCTCTTTAGGGATTGAGCATGGGTGTAACGTTTGGCTAGTTCCGCAATTGTCAAAGTCATCAGGCCGTAGGTGCCATTGGACCTTAAAAGTTTCAGTACAGCCGCTTCCTTGGCTAAAGAGTTGGCAATGCGATTACCTTTACTCCTATCGTGCCCTGTAATCCACCTTAGGATAATGTTATTATCTACCGAGGCTTTGGCTAAATCTTGGTGGCACTCTAGTACTAGCTCTGAGGTAACACTTTGTCTGTTTAAGGCTTATAGGACTTGTCTGCAATTAGTGTAGATTGTTAAGGTTTTGCCAGAAATTCCTTTCCTGATTATTTCTTTTGTGGCGATTGAGATACCAGCCAGTTCTGTTTGAACCATGCTGGTATTTTCTTCCATTTCCCACTTAATCCTCAGGCTTAGTGATCTGGAGTACACCCCACATCCTGAGCCTTCTTTGGTTTTTGAGCCGTCTGTATATATGCGTATTGCATTTGTAGCATCAGTGTTCTGTTTTATTTGTATTTTGTAGGGTTCATTAAACACAAACCTAGGTTCAATTGCATCACTGGTTTTCATGCAACCTCCTGTGATGTTCAAACAAGCCAATCATTGTATTTGATATAATTTTTTGATGGCTGTTGCTTGTAGAACTTTCGGGGGGATCAATCCCCTTGATTCTCCCCTGGCTACGGCCTTGTATATCGGTGTTGAAAGATGAACTGTTATATATAATGCATTTATAGAATAATCAATAAAGTGCTGAAGAATTTTAGGAAACTGATTCATAATCATACCTTTTAACTACTTCCAGTGAATGTCATAAATAAAAGAAATTTTTCAATAGTCTTCAAAACAGTAGCCACATCGTTTCGTTTTCATTACTTTTTCGACTTATTCCGAATGCTCGAATTGGTGATGAAAGCATATGTGTGAAGATCCATCAACCAAGTGTAAATCATTTTCATCCCAACCATCGGATAAGAATATATGAAATAAAATTTCGAGCATTTTTTCTTTTAGTTTATATCTAGAAAAAACATACCTGAAATGTTCATTAATTTTCTAGAAGATTTAAAATGATTTCTTCAAAATGGTTTTTCCATCCCTCCACAGAAATTTTCATTACCGAAAACAAAAAGTTTTCCGAACTAGGTCATTCTTAATTACATTGTCAATCATCAGATATGAAATTATATTACTTATTATACTCATTATATTATATTTCTCGATAACTAACCAACTAAAAATCACCTGAAAATTGAACCCAAAAAGAAACCTCGGAAGAATTAACTTGTATATTGTTTGGGATATACCCGTTGAACAATTTCGAGTTTGAGCATTCCGTTTCAAAATGCCACTACAAAAAACTCAATCAACTTTGATTAGAAAGGCAAAAATTCAATTACCGTCAAAATTGTTCCGTTAAATCATCATCAAGAATAACAACTGCTCCTGATCATGTTCTACAACAAATCAGACATGTTGGCGATTCAAATGGACTATAATGAAGAGTCTAATCTCAGTTATACCACCGTTATCGCTTTAGGATATTATTTGGTACATTTCATTCATGAGTGAAACAGTTCATAGTCCGGTGAATGTGTTGGAGTTGTTTTTAATCGAATAATGAGTTTCATGTCATATACTTGTTCATTATTTCATTTTTATTCGTTAGTTCCATCCACATCATAATGTCAAAAAACCAAAACTTCTTTAACACAACTAAATTGCAAAACTATTCTGGACACACGTTTCACCATCCATGTTGGCGTAAACATGAAATTACGTATACTAATTACCAACTTAAACTTCGCCTATCTGTTTATATATCTCAACACAAAAATATTTTTCCGAACTGCTTATTCACTTCTATAAGTGTTTTAAATGTAATCCTAAACACATGATATGGAAAATAGAAAGTAGAAGATATATGAAATATTTTATAGAACGATATTTTACAGAACGATTCTTCAGTTATTTATAAGATGAAAAATTCATATAAGCATGGGTCCTCTAGGATGTTTACACAACATATGAAGCAAATCAATCGCAAATATTTCAGAAAATATTTCCGCCTTCCACAGAGGTACTATAAAAATGAATAATAATTCTTTATACATTTCCAAAAAGACTTTTGGCAACGCTATTCTTCGAATGTACTCAAATTTATTTCTGAATACAATAAAAATTAGTATTGCCAAAAGTCCTAATGGAAATGTATGTCGAGTCACATGTTTGAAGTTAAGAATAAACAAAGTGTACTTATCTGGATAAACAAGAATTAACTTTATAAGATTGTTGGTCTTCTCGAATGAATCTTCTCAAATAGCCACTGGACAAGTCCCTCAACCGTGGAGTATCTATTTTATGCTGTTTGAGAAAGAAAAATTCTAAGGTAATATGGAGACATAGAGAACTACCGGCTATGTTATCGGCACAAAACCATGAATAATTTTCGTGAGAATCACCCAAAATTCAGGAAACTGAGTCTTGTTGACAAAAAAAGAACTTCTGGGGATTTTGAAACCGTTTACTCGTATTGAAAGTATTCAACAATAACTCGATATAATCCTGGAAAATCTGTAAAATGCATTACGTGAAAATCTAACCAGAGCCTGAGGTTTCATTTACTTACTCGATGTTTCGTGAAATGAAAGGAATGCCATTCAGCATAGAATAAATAAGTGTTTGAATTGAATGGAATATTTTTCAGGAGAGATGAATTTTTGGGAAGGAGAGGTTTCGGCTTTCTATGTCTCCACCTGTTTACAAAAAAACTGAAAGATTTCCACACTTTTCTTTGTGTAAAGATCGAGAAGAAGAAAGTCAAAACTTTTTTTTCGCAAAAATCTATCTCTCCTGAAAATACATATTTTGATTATTGATGGTACAGGTTGTAGGTATATTGATTGTGAATTCAAATACACATTTCAAAAGTAGATGATAAACATCCGCCATCAAATTTATAGAAAAATAAATCAAATTATTTCAAGATTGTCTCAAGGAATAATTTGTAATACGTATGTAATAACGAATATAGTACGAGGATTAACCCAGAAACTTCGAACAAAATACAGGAAGCAAAATATTTGAGATAAAGGAAAAACGAAATCCCAAAATTTTTCTATATTATGAAATAAGTCGACAGTAGAGATTCGTTGTATTTTCAATATACGCATAATCTGTACAAATATTTTAATTGAATCTGTTTAAATCAGTTTAAAATCTGTTTTTCCACTAATCAGCTGTCGCCCCCATACAAACGACAACTCTTAGTAGTTGAGAAACTTGTGCTAGCTAAGGACTTATGAGGTCTTACCTTTTAACGTGTGATTCCTAACACGGGGTACTGTTTCGATCTACCACAAATCTCATCAATTACTTGTTATTACTTTTTCGTGAGAGAAGTCGCCATTCACACTCATTGCTATT
Organism: Leptinotarsa decemlineata; assembly: GCF_000500325.1. Classification (NCBI taxonomy): domain Eukaryota; kingdom Metazoa; phylum Arthropoda; class Insecta; order Coleoptera; family Chrysomelidae; genus Leptinotarsa; species Leptinotarsa decemlineata. The sequence continues at coordinate 13,496 of NW_019290842.1, read as the reverse complement.
ATATTTTGCATCAGTTCGAAATTTAAAAAATAACGAGGAACATCAGCTACTGTGTTACTCCTCAGCATCTGTCGATTAAGACCTAAAATATGCAGAAATTAAGGTATTCACTACCTCACCAATTTCCTGCCCGATATATTTTCGCATATTTTTAAAATTACACCATTTTAGGTATTCAAAAAAAAAATAATTACGCCATTTATTTGAGAAAATGACAGCTGCCGCTCGAAAGGCTTCAAGATGATAGCGTGATTTACACAGCACGTGTACATGACCGTTAAATTTTTTCACAATCGCATCAAAGAAATCGTATAGACAAAGCGAATAATAGAACAGCGGTCAGAATCATTATTTGTTCATACTAAGAATATATTATTTGCGGTGAAATATATTTGAATGCGAAATTGTTGAGGATAATTTGATTAAAAAAATTTACCACTAAAAGCATTCGAAGTATAAAAATTGCTTTCCAATGCCATTTCAATAGATAAATACCATTGTATTACGGTAAAAAGAAAAGACAAGACACATTATTAAATAGAAGAGCAAGTCATACTCCTATTCATAAAGTAAAGTATGTTGTGCCAGTTTTATTCCCGCCGGGTAGGTATGTTTGAACGCGATGAACTCAAAAACTATCGAATGGATTTCCCGGTTTTACACCAAAATTTTCACCAATAAATGAAGTGATCCAAGAGGAAGGTTTTTGTATATGATTCATAATTTTTTTATGAGCATTGGTTGAAAACTGATATTGTTATCCTTGAGGAATCGGGGCGGTGGTACTACTCGTGCGAGCTTTCATGAAAAACGAAAAATAAAAATTGATATACTACATGAACTTAAATGTCTCGGGCCCAACGCATAGATGACGGTAGTCTTATTGCATTCACCGCTTTTTCAGGTAGTACTAACCTTTAAAAGGAAGATGTTGAAATTCCTTAATATTCTACTCATATGAGTTTGTGAGTTATTGTGTTAAGAGTGACACTAATTTTGTTGTTTTGAAAACAATTTCGTGTTTTAATTTTACATTGCTTCTTGATGGGAACAAATACCGTTCAAGCGGAGCAATGGCTTGAAACAACATCAGAAACAACAATTAGTCTAATCAACAAGTTCAAAAACATAAAAAATAGAGATAAAAGTCCTAAAAATATGAGCGATAGCTCATTCGATTCGGAATCACCTCTAGAAAAATGTTTTCGAAGGATTTTGGTGCAGGAAAAAAATTGCAATTGTTATTAACAAAATAAGATTAAAAAAAATGGTATTTAGTTTTTCGTTAATAACTCAAAAAATATTAATATTTAAGCAATTTTGAAAAAAGCTTGTTGAAGAGGAGGGAGCGCTCAGATAT
>NW_019290842.1:0-11470 GCF_000500325.1 Leptinotarsa decemlineata | reverse complement strand
TAAAAACAAAACCTCCGGCTTCAATTAAAAATGTATACGTCTACTATTTTCAAAAGCAAATTCTTTTATTGCACCATCAATGTCTATAGCATCATACACCTTTTGTTCAATAGACAAGATAGCCAAATTTGTTAGTCATGATATTTAATTAATTTCAATTTCAAAAAACTTCTCTCACAGCTGGTATTGCTTATGACAACTGTGAAAAATATTCGCAGCATGATTAAAATATTGGGCAGAGTGTCTTCCAGCTTATATTTTACAATATATTTCAATAATTCAAGTGAGTCTGCATTAATTAATTTATTTTCGTTGCCTGTAGCAGCAACAAAAATCCGCAGTCGAAGTTGTTCCAGTTTGAAATCCTGCTAGTCAATTTTAACAGATGCGTCGCGTCTTCTACATTATATTTAGTGCCGCCTGAATTGTCAAAGCATCACATACTTTTCTAAAAGGACAGTATTGAACTCAATATAAATGTTATGTGGTTTTTTTTCTAATATAGCATATATGTAACAGAAGTTATTCTCGCTGATTAAAAGTCATAAACAATCCAAGCACAAAATAAAATACGGGAAATCGCCGCAAGTCAGTATAGACGGTGTTACCATTTTCCAGATTATTCCCAAGCAATCTGTCACATTTCCTCGACGGTCATTTCGAATGAAACACCCTATTTACTTTTTAATTGCTGGAACAATTCCAATGAGCTGATTTTAGAAATCCTTCACAAGTTGTGTGTAATGAAACAGGGTAGGCAACAGTATAAAAGGTGTTTCAAAAGTTATCAATATTTGTAAAAAAAATGTGGAAAAATTCGAAAGAGAGGAAGAAAGCAATCAATTCCAAAATTAACTCTCTACAAAGGTGTGTAGATCATTATTTCATCAAAAAGAAAGGGAAAAATTTAAATTACCTCTGATAAAACTGAACAGAGTTATCCGATTAGACCAGTAGTTTCCTTCGTCACTGCACTCTCAGAGAAATTATCAGAAAGAATAATTAGGATTATCATGAACCATAGTAAATTTCAACCTAACTGCAGTCTGCGGAATTCATATGACTTGATGAATAAAATAAAAAACATAACTCTACCAGGCAACGCAATCCTTTGATGTGCAGAATCTACTTCACACTATACCTACTGGTGATACAATTACTTTACTTATACAGGGTGTCCCTGGACTTCCTCTTTTCCTCTCGGGAATATATAGATGGGGTCAAAATATCACCAGTACTTCATATAACTTTTTTTCCTTCAATTTTTTACCTGCACCAAAATCCTTCAAAAACATTTTTCTAGAGGTGATTCCGAATCGAATGAGCTATAGCTCATATTTTTAGGACCTTTATCCCTCTTTTTCATGTTTTTGAACTTGTTGATTAGATTAAATCAAACGTTGGTTTGCTGACAACGATGATGCAGAACGCAATGGATCAATGGATTAATGAGGCAGTAACATCACCAAACAAAGAAAAATCCACAAAATTGTTTTGATTGAGCGACAAGTGAAGTTGTGTGAATTAGCTGACATTGTTAAGATACCAAAAAACGGGTGACGCACGAGTTCACTGTTGAGCAAAAACAAGAACGTTTTTGGAAGATTCTGAGCAGTGTTTGGCTATGTTTAAACATGGCAAACCGATATTTTTGCATTAATATTTGACAATGGAAGAAACATGGATCCATCACTTCACTCCGTAATCAAAAGATCGTCATTTGAGTGGAGAGCAACTATATCATGCACATTATAATTGTCATTCACATGCAGTCTATTCATTACGATAGCATCAGAGGCGGCCTTAGGGGGTGGCGAACGGGGCAATCGCCCGGGGCCTCGCTCTTGGAGGGGCCTCGCGCAGCAACCCAAGTAAATTAAAAAAAATACATATTGTTACTTTTTCATTTTGTCATTTGTTATGTTTTGAGGTCAACGACTATTTAAACCTGAAATTAATACTTCCATGAAGGTTTTGGGATATTTTAATACCTCGTCATTCATTTAGTTCGCATTTACTGATTAACAACTATACAAGAATATATTCGAACGCATTAGTTATATTCAAACATATATTCGAATCCTCTAAGGGTTCTGTGCTCTGTACGGTGAATTGTGTAGTGAGGGTGTTCTGTGACTTTGGTTCCATGAATGTCTTGCCGCCGGGATTCAAAATTTTTTGTGGTACTTTTGGTAGCCATTTTGCTAATTTTGGAATTTTTGTCCAAACTTTTCGATTTTTCGGATTAACAAAGTAAGATCATCTTCTACAAGAATAGGAAATCGTTTGATTTTTGGCATTTGGATGCTGGTAAAACATTCAACTCACTTGTTGGATTCAATTTATTATCTTACTGATTTGAATCTTGGCTTCTTGGAGCAAAAGTAAACCTATAGGCCACACGACATCAAAGGTGAGTTGGTATTTATCAACGAGACAACTCATACATTCAGAGAATGAGCTTGATCATTCTGTCCAGACGTATCGTCCTGGACATCACTTCCAGTGAACCGTTACCATCTAATATGAATTGTTTCATTTTCGGCCTTCTTTTATCTGGATACCATTTCCTCATGTTAGTATTTTTGTAAGACTAGACATCCTTGCATGAATGCTTAGTACAGTAGTAGCAGTAGTTAGTAGTTACCCGCTGTTGAGCCGATCACAATTGTTGCACCGACAGAACACTGCAGACCTAAGTTCGGAATTCTAAGACCATTCTTGTTCTTCAAGCCACCTCGAGGGAGGCGCACACAGATAAGCAGCTTAGTTATTAAGATAGGGACAAATAACTTATCAGTGACTAGGTTTTTGATGCTTGATTTATTATCTCAACAAAGATTTATGTTCCTCAAACCTGCACAAAAGGGGAAAACATATTAGTCTAGGGTATATGCTTTTATGCATATGTAGATGAATGCATTCCCTCAACCTACTGTAAGCTGGCGATATAGCTATATCTAAGGCGAAGTATAACTTCAAAACAGCAACGTCTCAAGTGCTGAAGAAACATTTTCCTTTCTTCTTTGGGGAGCCTGGGTTCATTACAGCCCCCTTAGAATTGAAAAATTTGTGATATAGGTGTAATATAATTTATATCTTATAAACATTTTGGTTCTGTTTATAATTAGGAAAGTAATATCTTCTCATATTTGACACTTTGTGGCCTCAGGAGCTCAAGGCTTCCTGCCAGTATTGTAGGGAAAGTCCTGTAGTAACGGTTGATAAAAGGTTATTACAATTTATGAACTGACAGGTAAACCAGGGGATTTGTTGACAAGTTTGCAACCAACTGAGAAAGGTGTAGATGTTAGGGAAAGGATTTAAAAATTCTTTAACTGGGTTCGAGTTTGAATTAATTTCCCGTTTTTGTTTTGTATGCTATATAAGCTCAAGGGTTGATAAAGCGGGTGGCGCTCTACCTTCCATCTTACCCACGCCCTTCTTCACTGTTTAAAAGCTGGCGGCCCACCCTGAGAGCTATGCTCTTTCTCTAATCCCTAGTAGCCACCCTCACGCCAAGTTGTGGAACAACGAGAAATCCTTTACGAATTGACTTAAGTGGTCAACGATAAATAAAAGGCGTGGCAAGATTAAAATAAAGTTAGTTAACTAATTCATTCATTCAAAACATAATTCTAAAATTCATTTTGTAGTAATATAAACTAATATTTATATTAGTTTTACAATATAAATATTTCCCAGAACTAATCGTACCTATGCCCTTAAATTACCAATTTCAATACCTGCCATAGTTTACCTGAAACAGTTTGGTAGGAAACAAAGTTAGTTAGTTTAAGTAATCGAGTTCCTTAGATCATATATTTTGTTACAACTTGGTCAATTATTCAAAAATACATTTATAGTTAAAAACGAGTGTTTTACGAAATGAGTTCGCGTGATCGTGATGCCACCACTTTCTGAAACTAGATGGAAGTGCAGGGTAGCATCGGTGAAGGCCGTTAAATACCAACTAAGTAATATATGTGATGCTTTAAAGGAATTATCAGAAAATACAACAGATTGTCAGTTGGTCAGTGAATGCCATTCTATAGAAAAGAAATAACTACCTACGAATTTGTAGTTTTACATATCATATGATATGGCATTCTTACAAAGATAAATGTTATAAGTAAAATGTGGCAAAGTGAAAACATGCACTTAGATGTGGCTAATGCAACACCTAGACGCATTCACAAATTGACTCGATAATTATAGAAAAAATGGTTTTCAGTCATCCCTTGTATCAGCGAGAGAAATAGTCGAAGAAAATTATATTGACAGACAGATCAAAGAAGTCAGAAGACGACGTAAAAAAAAGCATTTTGATTATGAAGGAGACGATGAAGCTCAAGAATTGAATGCGGAAGAGCATATTTTTATGTAATTGTCGACAATGTGCGCGCAAGCTGTCATCTTAGGTTTGAGGCACTTAAACATCATGAGAGCATATTTGGTTTCATGTATAATATAAAAATATTAAAGGAAATTAGTGATAGTGCACTTTTGAAGAAATGCAATGACTTGCAAATATCTATGACAGTAGGAGAATCATGTGATATTGATGGACATGAATTGTACGATGAACTAAGTATGTTTATTCACGTATAGGAAGAAAACGACGACATTATCTCGGTGCTGAAATACATAATAGAAAAAAAAAATTAACCGAAGTTTACCTGACTATCGAAATAGTCCTGAGAATTATTGCCACCACACCTGTAACAGTTGCGTCTGCTGAAAGGAGTTTTTCGAGGCTTAAAATTATCAAAACATATTTGAGGAATTCGATGACACAAGAACGGCTTTCAGCCCTTGCTATTCTTTCAATCGAAAATGACGTAGCTCATTCGTTAGATTATTGTGCTGAAGATTTCAGTCTTAGGAAAAGCCACAAACATCAATTTTAATTTCTGTATTTATTAATTTGGAAATCTTTCAAAATAAAATATTTTAAAACTCAAATTTTATTTATTTGTATATCTATAGCATTTCTCGTCATTTCGTTAGACATGACAAATACCTCAGCCAAACAACCAGATGGTCTGGTTCAAATCTACTTTCGCATCACATACTTTTCACGAGAGGCAAAGGTCCTCACAAAGACCTGCCGCCCGGAGCCTCGCAATGAGTAAGGCCGCCGCTGAATAGCATGTTCATAGATTGGTCAATATTCCTCTTTCAATATATTATTTTAATAAAGAACTCAATATCATTAGGCAAATTGCAATTTCCAAAAAGTCTATGCAAAATCGATACGGGTCGTTTATCCTATTGATAAGTTAGATAATCAAAAACAAAATTATATTAGAACTTCGAAATTATTTGGACAAACAAGAGAAAAATTGGCTTCATTTTTGAATAATCAAATTCTTGAAGTTGAATATAGAACAGGTAATACTTTGGGAAAGTTAGTTGAAAATTCGAGTATATAAATTAAATTGTGGAACTTGTTCTAATAATATATCGGTTAAACTGCAGAACATTCAGGAATCGCATCCAGGAACATCATATAAGCTATGTAAATAAGAAAACAAGTTCAACATATTCAAATCATCTTTTAGAAAAGAATCATGTTCTTAACGGAAACATAGAACACATAGAAAATAAAGGTTTATAGCTAAATCATTTGGAAGGAATGTATATTAATAATCTCAAAAATTCAAACTTTTTACTGGATGACCAACTGGATTTGGATAGATCACCATTACTGAACTTGTTTTCTTAGAAACCGATGTTATCCTAGTCTTCATAGAAATATTATTATTGATGATGAATTGATATAATATGCTTTAGGTAATCATAATTGAGGATGTACCTTAGGTATATGAAAGTTGAGTGGATGCTCTGGGTGATTATGATCGAGTAAGTACCATTGAAGTAGTTCTCACTGGTGATTACATGGGCTATATAAAAATTAGAGTAAAGAATTAACACTTAGTATGTTATTTACTATGAAAAAGCTATTGTGAAAGCGAAACGTGTGATATTTTTGAACATAAAGTTTGTGAAGATCGAATCGTTAGGTGTATTTTGTAAAATTAATATGATATTCAGAAATCTCGAAATCAAAGTCGAAATTTATTTATGTAATAAAATAATGTCCAATTGGAATGGAAACAATATTCTGAATTCCAATGAAATCTAGAAGAAAACGCTATTGGGGATGTATCTAGACGCATCAAGTAGGTCGACTTCTGTTGACAAATACGAGCTCAGTCATTTACGTACTCTGTTCACATATTCGAACATTGCACTTCAAGACAGATGTTCTTACTGAAATGTCTCGTTATTCAGAAATCAAAAGTGAAAACTATCGTTGGGAGAGATTCGAAATAAATTTCGAAATATTTATTTTGTTATTCCGTATTCAGGTTATAAAATTATTTTAATTTGAGGATTCATATTTTTGGAGTCAAACTTTATTAATTTTGAGCAATAACAATTGAGCAGCCACCAGTCTCACGGACTCAACATTTTATCTTACTGTTTGCTCTCATGATATTGGTAAATAACGAAGTTTTCAATAAAAAATGTGAATCTATTGATACAATTTTGGGGTCTTGTGGTAATACTATCGATAAATTTCAATCAGATTCAACGTTAAGTCTTTATGAATTGGCTAATTGTTTCAATTCATTTTTTGTAAATAGTATTACAGACATTATTTCTGATATTGAAGATATTGGATTTACCTGTCACATCGCCTACGTTGATGAAGAGGTTTTCATTGATTTTAAAATACTAATTCTCCAAGAATTGAAAGTAATTGTATCCAATTTAGAAAACAAAGGATCACAAGTAGATGCAGTATCGAGCAAAATTATAAAAAGTAGTTTTGAAGTAATTGGACATTTGTGGTGTCATTTTGTGAACAAAAAAAAACTCGTTACAAAATGGTAGTTTTCTAGATGAACTAAAAGCCAGTATAGTTACGCCTATCGAAAAAGTTCCAAACCCAAAAAAGTCTGATGAATATCGGCCAATTAACACTTTACCTTGCGCTGGAAAACTGTTAGAATCAATAGTATATCAACAACTGTTGAAAAATTTCTATGAAAAAAACATACTATGATAGTTTCCCAACTATTTCATAGTATGGTATATTTACTAATTAGTATATCGACAGAGTGAAGTTTGTGTAATGAATAATTTTTTTAGAAATTTTTTATAAAAGAGTGTCGCGCTTAAATNTTATTTTTTTTGTATTTTCAATTATCGTAGGTAAGACTACTTATTAATAAATATAAGTAGATCTTTTTTCTATCATTATGTTTATATGTATATTAATGTTAACATTATTATCATTGTTGTTTATTAGGATGTATCCCATTTTGAATAAATAAAGCATTTATTTTTAATTATTTTGTGAATAAGTAACTTTGGTATTGTTTCCCACTCTTTACCAATTATTAAAAGCCACTTGTGATACATTTTCAGAATCATTTCAGTGTGGAAGTTGAAAAAAGGAAATGTTTCATTAAAAACATTATGGTGTTATATTAACCTCTGGTATGCCAAGCTTTATATTGAATCATTAATTAAAAAAAAATTAAAAAATTAAACACCGATCTGTTTCGTTAATTTTCACTAATATCATTCATTCAGCTCATAATGAATAAATGCTTTACTTTATGAACACAATATAGATACTCTTACGCAATTAAATTGTCTACAACGAAATAACATAAGTAGACAATATGGATGCGTTATCAAGTATATTTCAGAGTAAACTGTATACGGCGATGGAATATCTTTTCCCGAGATTAATTCGCTTCTACGAGACAGTTGATGAGATCCAGATCAGAGATAACAGAGTATGGGAACAACAATCTCATTAATGCAAAGCTCGGCCACCGCGGCGACACAATAGCCAATTCTCTAATAGCTCTCTGATTTCAATTTCGATTGCACGGGAACCGAGCCGATGTAACGTTGTTAATTTTTTTAAGTTAAACAGGGTGCCAGTAGAAATTACCGCTATACTTTTGATATCGAAATGGAACACTCGATGTTATCAGAAATGAAATTAATTATGGATTAGAAAAACAAACGTGCCAATAAAATTGGTACACTGATTACTTTGACGCTACAAATACTAAGTAAATAATAGTTTGAAACATTAAAAAATATGCTTTGATAGCAACACGAACTGAAGAATTAAAAATAATTCAAAATTAATTTTAAGATTGTGTCCAACATCTATAATAAGTCCTATGGCTTGATGTAACTGATGATAAGTCTGAAATCAGAATAAATATATTTACAGAAAAATTATTTTATTGTAGAAAAGCGTAGGATGCTTCAAATTATTCTTTTATTATGGCTCCAATCTAGCAAACAGCTCCTTACCAAGTATTTATAACAATGGATATTCAGCACCCCACGCCACTTACAACAAAATAATTTTTTCGTAGCAAGATATATTCTGATTCTAGACTCATCGTTACATCAAGCTATGTTGATGTTGAAAACGATCTAGAATTAGTTTTGAATTATTTTTCATTTATCATTTTGTGTTGCTATTAAAACTGTTTTTTTTTAGTTTTCAAACTATTATTTAGTTTTCACTTTTTATTTTGGCTTGATATTTCATGTCCATTCATTTTATATCTCCGAATTCTTGGGGTTCTTGTTGAATACTCTTCGGGAGCAAAAAAAAATAGCATAATCAATACTCCTAATCGTTCTGGATTGAATTATTCCATACAGTCTATCTCGTCTTGTGTTTGTAGATCTTTTGTTCAAAAAATCTTCACTTGTTCACTTTGTAGTAAATGTTCAAGAGATAGCAAAAACGTATGTGATTTTCTGGAACTTCAACTAGCGTTTCCTAATATGACTGATAACCAGTCCGTGCCAAGCTTATTGTTAAATCATCTGAAAATGGAAATTTTACCGGGTGATGATCCATTGTATTGCCAAATATGCGCCAAACTAACTGACTATTATAAGAAAACAAGTATAACTAATTTTAAATCCAAGAAGAAAAAATCCTATCGTTACCTCAACTGTCATAGTTCTCTCCCCACCCCTTGGTCACTCATACAATTTGATTGGGAAAAGTACTAAGTGTGACGCACATAAAGGGTAATTCCATAAGGAATGTGAGTGTTCGCTGCTTAACTTTTCATTTTGGGGCTCTATTGCAAGACAAACAACTGTTTCGTTTTTCAATTCACATTTTATTTGAAAGGTAATGTGAACAATTCACGAAAAAAAAACAACTATTGAAAAAATTACATTGCAATTATTGTCCGATTTGAATCAAAATTGATAAGTGGTGGTTTTCAGGATCGGAAATTATGAATTGTTTTTCAATGCAGAAAATCAAGATGGTGGCTCCAAAATGGCGGATGAAATTTGTAATTATGATTCGATTCAACCCGACACCGAAAACGAATTCTTCAAAACACATGTGTTGTGAACATAATGCAAAAACGCGTTAATTTCAAATCCAAAGAGTACAAATCTTATCGTTACCTCAACTGTCATACTTCTCTCCCCACCCCTTGATTTTATTGGACCCCACAGGACACCCTCACAGTCGTAGGGGGCTATGGAGAAACAATCTTTAGAGTCGTAGGGGGCTATAGAGAATCAATCATTCCTCAGAGCCGTAGGGGACTGTGTGGCATGGTTAAGTTGTTAGAAACGCAAATTTCTGAATGCACAAAATTGAAAAGGCAATTCCATAAGGAATTCAGACATGTGAGTGTTCGCTACTTAACTTTTCATTTGGCGCTCTATTGCAGGAAAAACAACTGTTTCGTTTTTCAATTCACATTTTATTTGAAAGGTTATGTGAACAATTCACGAAAAAAGAACAAAAATTTAAAAAATTACATAACTTGAAAATTGGAAAATTGTGCATAAATTCAACTAAGATCATTCCAAACTACATTGATTCATAGTACACATGCTCCAAAACGTTGTCTGAAGTTTTGGTGCATGTCTGGGGTTATTTGACGATATTCGGTAATAATACGTTGACGTAACTCCGCTAACGAACCTGGCTGAGTGGTGTATATTTTACTTTTCAAATGGCCCCACAAAAAGTAATCTGAAGGGAGGAAAATCTGGAGATCGGGGGGGGGCCATTCAATGCATCCTCTTTTTCCAATTCAGTGTCTGTGAAACCTTTTATCCAGGTACTGACGATCCGCTACAGCAAAATGTGTAGAAGCTCCGTCCTGTTGAAATATTAGCTGATCCCCAAGGTATCGATTATCCTTTTCTATTATGTTCGTTAACGTTGGATCAACGGTATCTTCGAGTAATTCCAAATACATATCCCTAGTCAAATTACCTGGTAGAAAAAATGGACCAATAATACGATCGTCAAATATTCCAACCCAAACATTAAATTTTTGTGGGGATTGCGTATGTACTTGGTAAAACACTCTTGGATTGCAATCTGACCAGTACCGACAATTATGTCGATTAACAATTCCGTTGAGATAAAAACTGCATTCATCCGAAAAACAAATAATGAGAACGAATTTTGGATCTTGTATAGCACGTTCACTCATTATATCACAAAATTGTATTCGAAGATCAAAGTCGTCATCGTTAAGTTCCTGAACCAGTTTAATTTTGTATGGATGGAATTTGTGAGGTTTCAAAATTCGCAGAAAAGAGGAAGTCCAGGGACACCCTGTATAGTGAACCCAGTTATGAAAAAAAGGAATCATTGACCTTCTGTCGTTATGTATCAAACAAAATTATTTTCAATTCAACACCAATATTCATTCCTCCTCAAAAGGTTTAAGTCTGAGAAATCCGTTGAGCCCCTCACTTGCGGAAATTTTCATGGAAAACCTAGAGAAATCGATACTTAGGCATCCTTCGATCAATTATTTCTTGTATTGGCATATATTTGTGGAAGACGTTTTGGTATGTTTCACAGATACTGAGAGACAATTAGATATTTTTAATAGTGATATTAACAAAATTCATGAAAACATTAAATTCACTATTGAAGAAGAAGCAGGCAATTTGAATTAAAACAATTTCTTGGACTCAACAATTAGTAGGGTGAAATACAAACATGACTTTTCAATTTATCACATGCCTTTCCATACGGATACTACTATTCATTACGATTCTATCCATCTGTATCAAAACAAAATAGCATTTTATAATAGCATCAGAGGCAGCCTTAGGAGGTGGCGAACGGGGCAATCGCCCGGGGCCTCGCTCTTGGAGGGGCCTCGCGCAGCAACCCAAGTAAATTTAAAAAAATACATATTGTTACGGTTTTATTTTGTCATTTGTTCTGTTCTGAGGTCAACGACTATTTAAACCTGAAATTAATACTTCCATGAAGGTTTTGGGATATTTCAATACCTCGTCATTCATTTAGTTCTCATTTACTGATTAACAACTATACAAGGATATATTCGAACGCATTAGTTATATTCAAACATATATTCGAATCCTCTAAGGGTTCTGTGCTCTGTACGGTGAA